>CAWUFW010023695.1:0-71281 GCA_963921515.1 Calotriton arnoldi | reverse complement strand
AAGCGATACAAAGGGGATGATGGACGGAGCGTTTGAGCCAATCAAACACTCACCCCCAGTCAACTGATCTGGGTTTAATCCATCATCATTCTTTAGCTCACTCCCACCACCCCCAGTTCAGACATGGCCATATGCAAATCAGTCTGACCCTGTGCCTCATGGGAACAGTCCAGCCCGAACTGCCAAGCCATGTCTTCCCTGGACCGGAAACAAGCATCCTAGGACCGGTTTCTGGCATTCCAGCCGTCATCAGCCAGGCTTGCTTGAATCCAGTGGCAAAGTGAGCAAGGGACCCACGTCTGGGCATACCCCGCCAACTTAGGGGCGAACAAGCGATACAAAAGGGGATGATGGACGGAGCGTTTGAGCCAATCAAACACTCACCCCCAGTCAGCTGATCTGGGTTTAATCCATCATCATTCTTTAGCTCACTCCACCACCCCCAGTTCAGACATGGCCATATGCAAATCAGTCTGACCCTGTGCCTCATGGGAACAGTCCAGCACGAACTGCCAAGCC
Source organism: Calotriton arnoldi (assembly GCA_963921515.1). NCBI lineage: Eukaryota > Metazoa > Chordata > Amphibia > Caudata > Salamandridae > Calotriton > Calotriton arnoldi. Next base: position 70,762 of record CAWUFW010023695.1, on the reverse strand, counting down.
ATGTCTTCCCTGGACCGGAAACAAGCATCCTAGGACCGGTTTCTGGCATTCCAGCCGTCATCAGCCAGGCTTGCTTGAATCCAGTGGCAAAGTGAGCAAGGGACCCACGTCTGGGCATACCCCCGCCAACTTAGGGGCGAACAAAGCGATACAAAAGGGGATGATGGGCCGGAGCGTTTGAGCCAATCAAACACTCACCCCCAGTCAACTGATCTGGGTTTAATCCATCATCATTCTTTAGCTCACTCCACCACCCCAGTTCAGACATGGCCATATGCAAATCAGTCTGACCCTGTGCCTCATGGGAACAGTCCAGCCCGAACTGCCAAGCCATGTCTTCCCTGGACCGGAAACAAGCATCCTAGGACCGGTTTCTGGCATTCCAGCCGTCATCAGCCAGGCTTGCTTGAATCCAGTGGCAAAGTGAGCAAGGGACCCACGTCTGGGCATACCCCCGCCAACTTAGAGGCGAACAAAGCGATACAAAGGGGATGATGGACCGGAGCGTTTGAGCCAATCAAACACTCACCCCCAGTCAACTGATCTGGGTTTAATCCATCATCATTCTTTAGCTCACTCCACCACCCCAGTTCAGACATGGCCATATGCAAATCAGTCTGACCCTGTGCCTCATGGGAACAGTCCAGCCCGAACTGCCAAGCCATGTCTTCCCTGGACCGGAAACAAGCATCCTAGGACCGGTTTCTGGCATTCCAGCCGTCATCAGCCAGGCTTGCTTGAATCCAGTGGCAAAGTGAGCAAGGGACCCACGTCTGGGCATACCCCGCCAACTTAGGGGCGAACAAAGCGATACAAAGGGGATGATGGACGGAGCGTTTGAGCCAATCAAACACTCACCCCCAGTCAACTGATCTGGGTTTAATCCATCATCATTCTTTAGCTCACTCCACCACCCCAGTTCAGACATGGCCATATGCAAATCAGTCTGACCCTGTGCCTCATGGGAACAGTCCAGCCCGAACTGCCAAGCCATGTCTTCCCTGGACCGGAAACAAGCATCCTAGGACCGGTTTCTGGCATTCCAGCCGTCATCAGCCAGGCTTGCTTGAATCCAGTGGCAAAGTGAGCAAGGGACCCACGTCTGGGCATACCCCCGCCAACTTAGGGGCGAACAAAGCGATACAAAGGGGATGATGGACGGAGCGTTTGAGCCAATCAAACACTCACCCCCAGTCAACTGATCTGGGTTTAATCCATCATCATTCTTTAGCTCACTCCACCACCCCAGTTCAGACATGGCCATATGCAAATCAGTCTGACCCTGTGCCTCATGGGAACAGTCCAGCCCGAACTGCCAAGCCATGTCTTCCCTGGACCGGAAACAAGCATCCTAGGACCGGTTTCTGGCATTCCAGCCGTCATCAGCCAGGCTTGCTTGAATCCAGTGGCAAAGTGAGCAAGGGACCCACGTCTGGGCATACCCCCGCCAACTTAGAGGCGAACAAAGCGATACAAAAGGGGATGATGGACGGAGCGTTTGAGGCCAATCAAACACTCACCCCCAGTCAACTGATCTGGGTTTAATCCATCATCATTCTTTGGCTCACTCCACCACCCCAGTTCAGACATGGCCATATGCAAATCAGTCTGACCCTGTGCCTCATGGGAACAGTCCAGCCCGAACTGCCAAGCCATGTCTTCCCTGGACCGGGAAACAAGCATCCTAGGACCGGTTTCTGGCATTCCAGCCGTCATCAGCCAGGCTTGCTTGAATCCAGTGGCAAAGTGAGCAAGGGACCCACGTCTGGGCATACCCCCGCCAACTTAGAGGCGAACAAAGCGATACAAAGGGGATGATGGACGGAGCGTTTGAGCCAATCAAACACTCACCCCCAGTCAACTGATCTGGGTTTAATCCATCATCATTCTTTAGCTCACTCCACCACCCCAGTTCAGACATGGCCATATGCAAATCAGTCTGACCCTGTGCCTCATGGGAACAGTCCAGCCCGAACTGCCAAGCCATGTCTTCCCTGGACCGGAAACAAGCATCCTAGGACCGGTTTCTGGCATTCCAGCCGTCATCAGCCAGGCTTGCTTGAATCCAGTGGCAAAGTGAGCAAGGGACCCACGTCTGGGCATACCCCCGCCAACTTAGAGGCGAACAAGCGATACAAAGGGGATGATGGACGGAGCGTTTGAGCCAATCAAACACTCACCCCCAGTCAACTGATCTGGGTTTAATCCATCATCATTCTTTAGCTCACTCCACCACCCCAGTTCAGACATGGCCATATGCAAATCAGTCTGACCCTGTGCCTCATGGGAACAGTCCAGCCCGAACTGCCAAGCCATGTCTTCCCTGGACCGGAAACAAGCATCCTAGGACCGGTTTCTGGCATTCCAGCCGTCATCAGCCAGGCTTGCTTGAATCCAGTGGCAAAGTGAGCAAGGGACCCACGTCTGGGCATACCCCCGCCAACTTAGGGCGAACAAAGCGATACAAAGGGATGATGGACGGAACGTTTGAGCCAATCAAACACTCACCCCCAGTCAACTGATCTGGGTTTAATCCATCATCATTCTTTAGCTCACTCCACCACCCCAGTTCAGACATGGCCATATGCAAATCAGTCTGACCCTGTGCCTCATGGGAACAGTCCAGCCCGAACTGCCAAGCCATGTCTTCCCTGGACCGGAAACAAGCATCCTAGGACCGGTTTCTGGCATTCCAGCCGTCATCAGCCAGGCTTGCTTGAATCCAGTGGCAAAGTGAGCAAGGGACCCACGTCTGGGCATACCCCGCCAACTTAGGGCGAACAAAGCGATACAAAGGGGATGATGGACGGAGCGTTTGAGCCAATCAAACACTCACCCCCAGTCAACTGATCTGGGTTTAATCCATCATCATTCTTTAGCTCACTCCACCACCCCAGTTCAGACATGGCCATATGCAAATCAGTCTGACCCTGTGCCTCATGGGAACAGTCCAGCACGAACTGCCAAGCCATGTCTTCCCTGGACCGGAAACAAGCATCCTAGGACCGGTTTCTGGCATTCCAGCCGTCATCAGCCAGGCTTGCTTGAATCCAGTGGCAAAGTGAGCAAGGGACCCACGTCTGGGCATACCCCCGCCAACTTAGAGGCGAACAAGCGATACAAAAGGGGATGATGGACGGAGCGTTTGAGCCAATCAAACACTCACCCCCAGTCAACTGATCTGGGTTTAATCCATCATCATTCTTTAGCTCACTCCACCACCCCAGTTCAGACATGGCCATATGCAAATCAGTCTGACCCTGTGCCTCATGGGAACAGTCCAGCACGAACTGCCAAGCCATGTCTTCCCTGGACCGGAAACAAGCATCCTAGGACCGGTTTCTGGCATTCCAGCCGTCATCAGCCAGGCTTGCTTGAATCCAGTGGCAAAGTGAGCAAGGGACCCACGTCTGGGCATACCCCCGCCAACTTAGGGCGAACAAAGCGATACAAAGGGGATGATGGACGGAGCGTTTGAGCCAATCAAACACTCACCCCCAGTCAACTGATCTGGGTTTAATCCATCATCATTCTTTAGCTCACTCCCACCACCCCAGTTCAGACATGGCCATATGCAAATCAGTCTGACCCTGTGCCTCATGGGAACAGTCCAGCACGAACTGCCAAGCCATGTCTTCCCTGGACCGGAAACAAGCATCCTAGGACCGGTTTCTGGCATTCCAGCCGTCATCAGCCAGGCTTGCTTGAATCCAGTGGCAAAGTGAGCAAGGGACCCACGTCTGGGCATACCCCCGCCAACTTAGAGGCGAACAAAGCGATACAAAAGGGGATGACCTGCGATCGCACTTTGCCACTGGATCAAGCAAGCCTGGTCGACTGATGCTGGAGTCCATAAGCCGATCTCAGTCTTTAGCTGCTTCCGCATCGACTCCCAGTTCGGGCTGGACTGTTCCCATGAGGCACAGGGTCAGACTGATTTGCATATGGCCATGTCTGAACTGGGGTGGTGGAGTGAGCTAAAGAATGATGATGGATTAAACCCAGATCAGTTGACTGGGGGTGAGTGTTTGATTGGCTCAAACGTTCCGTCCATCATCCCCTTTTGTATCGCTTTGTTCGCCCTAAGTTGGCGGGGGTATGCCCAGACGTGGGTCCCTTGCTCACTTTGCCACTGGATTCAAGCAAGCCTGGCTGATGACGGCTGGAATGCCAGAAACCGGTCTAGGATGCTTGTTTCCGGTCCAGGGAAGACATGGCTTGGCAGTTCGGGCTGGACTGTTCCCATGAGGCACAGGGTCAGACTGATTTGCATATGGCCATGTCTGAACTGGGGTGGTGGAGTGAGCTAAAGAATGATGATGGATTAAACCCAGATCAGTTGACTGGGGGTGAGTGTTTGATTGGCTCAAACGTTCCGTCCATCATCCCCTTTTGTATCGCTTTGTTCGCCCTAAGTTGGCGGGGGTATGCCCAGACGTGGGTCCCTTGCTCACTTTGCCACTGGATTCAAGCAAGCCTGGCTGATGACGGCTGGAATGCCAGAAACCGGTCTAGGATGCTTGTTTCCGGTCCAGGGAAGACATGGCTTGGCAGTTCGGGCTGGACTGTTCCCATGAGGCACAGGGTCAGACTGATTTGCATATGGCCATGTCTGAACTGGGGTGGTGGAGTGAGCTAAAGAATGATGATGGATTAAACCCAGATCAGTTGACTGGGGGTGAGTGTTTGATTGGCTCAAACGTTCCGTCCATCATCCCCTTTTGTATCGCTTTGTTCGCCTCTAAGTTGGCGGGGGTATGCCCAGACGTGGGTCCCTTGCTCACTTTGCCACTGGATTCAAGCAAGCCTGGCTGATGACGGCTGGAATGCCAGAAACCGGTCTAGGATGCTTGTTTCCGGTCCAGGGAAGACATGGCTTGGCAGTTCGGGCTGGACTGTTCCCATGAGGCACAGGGTCAGACTGATTTGCATATGGCCATGTCTGAACTGGGGTGGTGGAGTGAGCTAAAGAATGATGATGGATTAAACCCAGATCAGTTGACTGGGGGTGAGTGTTTGATTGGCTCAAACGTTCCGTCCATCATCCCCTTTTGTATCGCTTTGTTCGCCCTAAGTTGGCGGGGGTATGCCCAGACGTGGGTCCCTTGCTCACTTTGCCACTGGATTCAAGCAAGCCTGGCTGATGACGGCTGGAATGCCAGAAACCGGTCTAGGATGCTTGTTTCCGGTCCAGGGAAGACATGGCTTGGCAGTTCGGGCTGGACTGTTCCCATGAGGCACAGGGTCAGACTGATTTGCATATGGCCATGTCTGAACTGGGGTGGTGGAGTGAGCTAAAGAATGATGATGGATTAAACCCAGATCAGTTGACTGGGGGTGAGTGTTTGATTGGCTCAAACGTTCCGTCCATCATCCCCTTTTGTATCGCTTTGTTCGCCCTAAGTTGGCGGGGGTATGCCCAGACGTGGGTCCCTTGCTCACTTTGCCACTGGATTCAAGCAAGCCTGGCTGATGACGGCTGGAATGCCAGAAACCGGTCTAGGATGCTTGTTTCCGGTCCAGGGAAGACATGGCTTGGCAGTTCGGGCTGGACTGTTCCCATGAGGCACAGGGTCAGACTGATTTGCATATGGCCATGTCTGAACTGGGGTGGTGGAGTGAGCTAAAGAATGATGATGGATTAAACCCAGATCAGTTGACTGGGGGTGAGTGTTTGATTGGCTCAAACGTTCCGTCCATCATCCCCTTTTGTATCGCTTGTTCGCCCTAAGTTGGCGGGGGTATGCCCAGACGTGGGTCCCTTGCTCACTTTGCCACTGGATTCAAGCAAGCCTGGCTGATGACGGCTGGAATGCCAGAAACCGGTCCTAGGATGCTTGTTTCCGGTCCAGGGAAGACATGGCTTGGCAGTTCGGGCTGGACTGTTCCCATGAGGCACAGGGTCAGACTGATTTGCATATGGCCATGTCTGAACTGGGGTGGTGGAGTGAGCTAAAGAATGATGATGGATTAAACCCAGATCAGTTGACTGGGGGTGAGTGTTTGATTGGCTCAAACGTTCCGTCCATCATCCCCTTTTGTATCGCTTTGTTCGCCCTAAGTTGGCGGGGGTATGCCCAGACGTGGGTCCCTTGCTCACTTTGCCACTGGATTCAAGCAAGCCTGGCTGATGACGGCTGGAATGCCAGAAACCGGTCTAGGATGCTTGTTTCCGGTCCAGGGAAGACATGGCTTGGCAGTTCGGGCTGGACTGTTCCCATGAGGCACAGGGTCAGACTGATTTGCATATGGCCATGTCTGAACTGGGGTGGTGGAGTGAGCTAAAGAATGATGATGGATTAAACCCAGATCAGTTGACTGGGGGTGAGTGTTTGATTGGCTCAAACGTTCCGTCCATCATCCCCTTTTGTATCGCTTTGTTCGCCCTAAGTTGGCGGGGGTATGCCCAGACGTGGGTCCCTTGCTCACTTTGCCACTGGATTCAAGCAAGCCTGGCTGATGACGGCTGGAATGCCAGAAACCGGTCTAGGATGCTTGTTTCCGGTCCAGGGAAGACATGGCTTGGCAGTTCGGGCTGGACTGTTCCCATGAGGCACAGGGTCAGACTGATTTGCATATGGCCATGTCTGAACTGGGGTGGTGGAGTGAGCTAAAGAATGATGATGGATTAAACCCAGATCAGTTGACTGGGGGTGAGTGTTTGATTGGCTCAAACGTTCCGTCCATCATCCCCTTTGTATCGCTTTGTTCGCCCTAAGTTGGCGGGGGTATGCCCAGACGTGGGTCCCTTGCTCACTTTGCCACTGGATTCAAGCAAGCCTGGCTGATGACGGCTGGAATGCCAGAAACCGGTCTAGGATGCTTGTTTCCGGTCCAGGGAAGACATGGCTTGGCAGTTCGGGCTGGACTGTTCCCATGAGGCACAGGGTCAGACTGATTTGCATATGGCCATGTCTGAACTGGGGTGGTGGAGTGAGCTAAAGAATGATGATGGATTAAACCCAGATCAGTTGACTGGGGGTGAGTGTTTGATTGGCTCAAACGTTCCGTCCATCATCCCCTTTTGTATCGCTTTGTTCGCCCTAAGTTGGCGGGGGTATGCCCAGACGTGGGTCCCTTGCTCACTTTGCCACTGGATTCAAGCAAGCCTGGCTGATGACGGCTGGAATGCCAGAAACCGGTCTAGGATGCTTGTTTCCGGTCCAGGGAAGACATGGCTTGGCAGTTCGGGCTGGACTGTTCCCATGAGGCACAGGGTCAGACTGATTTGCATATGGCCATGTCTGAACTGGGGTGGTGGAGTGAGCTAAAGAATGATGATGGATTAAACCCAGATCAGTTGACTGGGGGTGAGTGTTTGATTGGCTCAAACGTTCCGTCCATCATCCCCTTTTGTATCGCTTTGTTCGCCCTAAGTTGGCGGGGGTATGCCCAGACGTGGGTCCCTTGCTCACTTTGCCACTGGATTCAAGCAAGCCTGGCTGATGACGGCTGGAATGCCAGAAACCGGTCTAGGATGCTTGTTTCCGGTCCAGGGAAGACATGGCTTGGCAGTTCGGGCTGGACTGTTCCCATGAGGCACAGGGTCAGACTGATTTGCATATGGCCATGTCTGAACTGGGGTGGTGGAGTGAGCTAAAGAATGATGATGGATTAAACCCAGATCAGTTGACTGGGGGTGAGTGTTTGATTGGCTCAAACGTTCCGTCCATCATCCCCTTTTGTATCGCTTTGTTCGCCCTAAGTTGGCGGGGGTATGCCCAGACGTGGGTCCCTTGCTCACTTTGCCACTGGATTCAAGCAAGCCTGGCTGATGACGGCTGGAATGCCAGAAACCGGTCTAGGATGCTTGTTTCCGGTCCAGGGAAGACATGGCTTGGCAGTTCGGGCTGGACTGTTCCCATGAGGCACAGGGTCAGACTGATTTGCATATGGCCATGTCTGAACTGGGGTGGTGGAGTGAGCTAAAGAATGATGATGGATTAAACCCAGATCAGTTGACTGGGGGTGAGTGTTTGATTGGCTCAAACGTTCCGTCCATCATCCCCTTTTGTATCGCTTTGTTCGCCCTAAGTTGGCGGGGGTATGCCCAGACGTGGGTCCCTTGCTCACTTTGCCACTGGATTCAAGCAAGCCTGGCTGATGACGGCTGGAATGCCAGAAACCGGTCTAGGATGCTTGTTTCCGGTCCAGGGAAGACATGGCTTGGCAGTTCGGGCTGGACTGTTCCCATGAGGCACAGGGTCAGACTGATTTGCATATGGCCATGTCTGAACTGGGGTGGTGGAGTGAGCTAAAGAATGATGATGGATTAAACCCAGATCAGTTGACTGGGGGTGAGTGTTTGATTGGCTCAAACGTTCCGTCCATCATCCCCTTTTGTATCGCTTTGTTCGCCCTAAGTTGGCGGGGGTATGCCCAGACGTGGGTCCCTTGCTCACTTTGCCACTGGATTCAAGCAAGCCTGGCTGATGACGGCTGGAATGCCAGAAACCGGTCCTAGGATGCTTGTTTCCGGTCCAGGGAAGACATGGCTTGGCAGTTCGGGCTGGACTGTTCCCATGAGGCACAGGGTCAGACTGATTTGCATATGGCCATGTCTGAACTGGGGTGGTGGAGTGAGCTAAAGAATGATGATGGATTAAACCCAGATCAGTTGACTGGGGGTGAGTGTTTGATTGGCTCAAACGTTCCGTCCATCATCCCCTTTTGTATCGCTTTGTTCGCCCTAAGTTGGCGGGGGTATGCCCAGACGTGGGTCCCTTGCTCACTTTGCCACTGGATTCAAGCAAGCCTGGCTGATGACGGCTGGAATGCCAGAAACCGGTCTAGGATGCTTGTTTCCGGTCCAGGGAAGACATGGCTTGGCAGTTCGGGCTGGACTGTTCCCATGAGGCACAGGGTCAGACTGATTTGCATATGGCCATGTCTGAACTGGGGTGGTGGAGTGAGCTAAAGAATGATGATGGATTAAACCCAGATCAGTTGACTGGGGGTGAGTGTTTGATTGGCTCAAACGTTCCGTCCATCATCCCCTTTTGTATCGCTTTGTTCGCCCTAAGTTGGCGGGGGTATGCCCAGACGTGGGTCCCTTGCTCACTTTGCCACTGGATTCAAGCAAGCCTGGCTGATGACGGCTGGAATGCCAGAAACCGGTCTAGGATGCTTGTTTCCGGTCCAGGGAAGACATGGCTTGGCAGTTCGGGCTGGACTGTTCCCATGAGGCACAGGGTCAGACTGATTTGCATATGGCCATGTCTGAACTGGGGTGGTGGAGTGAGCTAAAGAATGATGATGGATTAAACCCAGATCAGTTGACTGGGGGTGAGTGTTTGATTGGCTCAAACGTTCCGTCCATCATCCCCTTTTGTATCGCTTTGTTCGCCCTAAGTTGGCGGGGGTATGCCCAGACGTGGGTCCCTTGCTCACTTTGCCACTGGATTCAAGCAAGCCTGGCTGATGACGGCTGGAATGCCAGAAACCGGTCTAGGATGCTTGTTTCCGGTCCAGGGAAGACATGGCTTGGCAGTTCGGGCTGGACTGTTCCCATGAGGCACAGGGTCAGACTGATTTGCATATGGCCATGTCTGAACTGGGGTGGTGGAGTGAGCTAAAGAATGATGATGGATTAAACCCAGATCAGTTGACTGGGGGTGAGTGTTTGATTGGCTCAAACGTTCCGTCCATCATCCCCTTTTGTATCGCTTTGTTCGCCCTAAGTTGGCGGGGGTATGCCCAGACGTGGGTCCCTTGCTCACTTTGCCACTGGATTCAAGCAAGCCTGGCTGATGACGGCTGGAATGCCAGAAACCGGTCTAGGATGCTTGTTTCCGGTCCAGGGAAGACATGGCTTGGCAGTTCGGGCTGGACTGTTCCCATGAGGCACAGGGTCAGACTGATTTGCATATGGCCATGTCTGAACTGGGGTGGTGGAGTGAGCTAAAGAATGATGATGGATTAAACCCAGATCAGTTGACTGGGGGTGAGTGTTTGATTGGCTCAAACGTTCCGTCCATCATCCCCTTTTGTATCGCTTTGTTCGCCCTAAGTTGGCGGGGGTATGCCCAGACGTGGGTCCCTTGCTCACTTTGCCACTGGATTCAAGCAAGCCTGGCTGATGACGGCTGGAATGCCAGAAACCGGTCTAGGATGCTTGTTTCCGGTCCAGGGAAGACATGGCTTGGCAGTTCGGGCTGGACTGTTCCCATGAGGCACAGGGTCAGACTGATTTGCATATGGCCATGTCTGAACTGGGGTGGTGGAGTGAGCTAAAGAATGATGATGGATTAAACCCAGATCAGTTGACTGGGGGTGAGTGTTTGATTGGCTCAAACGTTCCGTCCATCATCCCCTTTTGTATCGCTTTGTTCGCCCTAAGTTGGCGGGGGTATGCCCAGACGTGGGTCCCTTGCTCACTTTGCCACTGGATTCAAGCAAGCCTGGCTGATGACGGCTGGAATGCCAGAAACCGGTCTAGGATGCTTGTTTCCGGTCCAGGGAAGACATGGCTTGGCAGTTCGGGCTGGACTGTTCCCATGAGGCACAGGGTCAGACTGATTTGCATATGGCCATGTCTGAACTGGGGTGGTGGAGTGAGCTAAAGAATGATGATGGATTAAACCCAGATCAGTTGACTGGGGGTGAGTGTTTGATTGGCTCAAACGTTCCGTCCATCATCCCCTTTTGTATCGCTTTGTTCGCCCTAAGTTGGCGGGGGTATGCCCAGACGTGGGTCCCTTGCTCACTTTGCCACTGGATTCAAGCAAGCCTGGCTGATGACGGCTGGAATGCCAGAAACCGGTCTAGGATGCTTGTTTCCGGTCCAGGGAAGACATGGCTTGGCAGTTCGGGCTGGACTGTTCCCATGAGGCACAGGGTCAGACTGATTTGCATATGGCCATGTCTGAACTGGGGTGGTGGAGTGAGCTAAAGAATGATGATGGATTAAACCCAGATCAGTTGACTGGGGGTGAGTGTTTGATTGGCTCAAACGTTCCGTCCATCATCCCCTTTTGTATCGCTTTGTTCGCCCTAAGTTGGCGGGGGTATGCCCAGACGTGGGTCCCTTGCTCACTTTGCCACTGGATTCAAGCAAGCCTGGCTGATGACGGCTGGAATGCCAGAAACCGGTCTAGGATGCTTGTTTCCGGTCCAGGGAAGACATGGCTTGGCAGTTCGGGCTGGACTGTTCCCATGAGGCACAGGGTCAGACTGATTTGCATATGGCCATGTCTGAACTGGGGTGGTGGAGTGAGCTAAAGAATGATGATGGATTAAACCCAGATCAGTTGACTGGGGGTGAGTGTTTGATTGGCTCAAACGTTCCGTCCATCATCCCCTTTTGTATCGCTTTGTTCGCCCTAAGTTGGCGGGGGTATGCCCAGACGTGGGTCCCTTGCTCACTTTGCCACTGGATTCAAGCAAGCCTGGCTGATGACGGCTGGAATGCCAGAAACCGGTCTAGGATGCTTGTTTCCGGTCCAGGGAAGACATGGCTTGGCAGTTCGGGCTGGACTGTTCCCATGAGGCACAGGGTCAGACTGATTTGCATATGGCCATGTCTGAACTGGGGTGGTGGAGTGAGCTAAAGAATGATGATGGATTAAACCCAGATCAGTTGACTGGGGGTGAGTGTTTGATTGGCTCAAACGTTCCGTCCATCATCCCCTTTTGTATCGCTTTGTTCGCCCTAAGTTGGCGGGGGTATGCCCAGACGTGGGTCCCTTGCTCACTTTGCCACTGGATTCAAGCAAGCCTGGCTGATGACGGCTGGAATGCCAGAAACCGGTCTAGGATGCTTGTTTCCGGTCCAGGGAAGACATGGCTTGGCAGTTCGGGCTGGACTGTTCCCATGAGGCACAGGGTCAGACTGATTTGCATATGGCCATGTCTGAACTGGGGTGGTGGAGTGAGCTAAAGAATGATGATGGATTAAACCCAGATCAGTTGACTGGGGGTGAGTGTTTGATTGGCTCAAACGTTCCGTCCATCATCCCCTTTTGTATCGCTTTGTTCGCCCTAAGTTGGCGGGGGTATGCCCAGACGTGGGTCCCTTGCTCACTTTGCCACTGGATTCAAGCAAGCCTGGCTGATGACGGCTGGAATGCCAGAAACCGGTCTAGGATGCTTGTTTCCGGTCCAGGGAAGACATGGCTTGGCAGTTCGGGCTGGACTGTTCCCATGAGGCACAGGGTCAGACTGATTTGCATATGGCCATGTCTGAACTGGGGTGGTGGAGTGAGCTAAAGAATGATGATGGATTAAACCCAGATCAGTTGACTGGGGGTGAGTGTTTGATTGGCTCAAACGTTCCGTCCATCATCCCCTTTTGTATCGCTTTATATACATAAGCAGCAAGCAATGGTGACAGAAAATACCATCCATAGATATTATTAAATTTTAATAGCATCCCAACAAAAAAGTCTGTTCTAATCTGTAGAATTTTAAAATGTTATCTCCAGCTTAGATTCCTTCAAAAAAGCAATCATATATATTTATAGGTTGTGACTTCTACAACTCTAATTTATAAATTATCATGCTTGGCTTGTTTCTTTGGGTTTTGTGTTGATTCATGATTCAAGAAACTCCAGAAGTTATACGATAATTGAAATACAATTCAGCAGCTGGAATGTGCCACTATTGAGGGAAAGTCAGTGCAAGTAACAAGAGCTGCCCTTAAACCAGTGGGAACATGGGCATTTTGCATATAAGTAGAACAATGGTTCACATAGATTTAATTTCAAATCACAGAAAATATATTTGTACCATATACAATGTACGCAAAACAAATAAGACAACACATGTATTCAGTGTCCCAACATGGAAAACACATAGAAGTGAACATGTTGTGATTACATACAAACAACTTTCAAATATGTGTTTCCTGAAGCACACATATAGACTGTGTAAAGGGTATTCATTTAGGCCAGCATAAATTAGTGGGCTAAATCGAACTCGCTTCAAATGTAGTGTTCTCTTTAAAACAATTAGATGGTAGGGACACCTGGGAGAGTAATCAACAGTAATGAGATTAATAAAGGAAGCTGTGTATGTAGGTCATTGGCATGGACTGTGTTAGAAATGGGATTTCTGGTGGGCTAGGGCAAGCGCCTAAGCCAGGCAGAAACCACCACTCTAGTCAGGGCAAGGGAGTTACACACTGGAGATAACCCCTGCTCACCCCCTTGGTAGCTTGGCACGAGCAGTCAGGCTTATCCCAGAGGCAATGTGTAAAGCATTTACGAAACACACACACACAGCAGCAACACACTAGGCACACCACAAAAGAAACTCCACACAAAGTTATATCAAAAATAGCCTTTGTATTATCATAAACACATTAGAAACATAATCACACATTTACACTGTGCCAACTGGCACTAGGCAATATTTACAGGGGATTATATACACCTGGCAGGGCCAATCGGGCCACTGTCAGAACCTTTAGAAAGCACTAGTAACAAATAGTAAATAATGCAACCAGTCACTACTGGTATAAAGTTGACCTCAGAAACCACTTGTAAAATACTGTGCGCAGCATTATATCACCTTAGCAGCACAAACACAGTATGCAATAAATCACATTAGGCATAATCACATTAGACCCAAACCTAATTAGCATAAACACATTATGCAATAATACCATAGCATAAACATTCTAATAATCACAGTAGGCATAACATTAGGGCCTTGCGCCCTACCAACACTGGTACCCACCATGACCCCAGGCCAACTGGCCTTTCTCTGGCGCCCAATGCCCTTGTGTCCAGAATGTCAGGGCCTAGCTGCAGATGCAGCGAAGCAAAGTGCGCAAGGCGCTGGGGCCGGGGAGTGTATCTCACTCCTTCATCTCCAAAATGCCCCCAAAGGAAAAACGGCACTGGCACTCCTGAGTCCCCCACTGGGACTCTTCAAAACAAATGTGCCCAACGTTGCAGCTGCCTGCGCTCTCGCAGGGCAGCTGGGATTGGCCCAAAGAAGACTGGCACCACTGTGCCTGGGGAGCCCCACTCTGGGGCTTCTACAACAAAATTGCCCCTTGTTGCGGCTACCCGCGCTCCTGTGGTGCAGCCGAGTGTAAACGAACGAGCCCTGGCACTGATTGTGCCGCTGTAGCCCCACTCCGGGACTCTTCAATAGATTATGGCCCAAGCCCCATTCACTGGGGCTCCGTGCAGGCAGAGAAACAAAGGGGTGCCACCGGAGGCACCAACAATACTCAATTGTAGCCCCACAAACCGGGACTCTCCTGCGCAGGTCCCAGGCACCGACAATGTGCCTCTGCGGGACTGCACTTACCGGGACCTCTCTGCTTCTCTGGCCAGACGTGCGGGGATCCCACCGACACACGGGCCCCACCTTCCTCGCAGCACGAGTTTCCTGGCTTCCGGGTCGCCCTCTCCTGGACAGGGAAAGGCAAAAATGGCACCCGCGAGGCTCCGGCACACGTCGCAGGCCCCGCCCACAGTCAGGCGCGGGCGCCTGACTTCCTTTATCGGCGCTCCTCTCTTCAGTCCAGCAATGCGGGGTAGGCTCCCGTTAGAGAGCACAAATGCGGGGTGGGCACCCGCTGCACAAGAGCACAAATACGCGGGGTGGGCACCCGCTCTTTTAAAATGCAGAAAGCGGGGTAGGCTCCCGCTGGAGGATCACAGACACGGGGTGGGCACCCGCTACTCAAATAGCATAAACGCGGGGTAGGCTCCCGCTCTCCTTCCGCAATGTGGGGGAATCCCCACGTCGGGATTCCCTCGGTAGATGACGCAGCTCAGCGCTGCAAATCCAGACCAACATGCTCCTCTCGTCCTGGCCAATAAAGTCAGAGCGCCCACGAGGCGCTGGATTTCCAAAAGGTCCAAGGGGCACAGCTGGGCCCAGGGAGGCCAGCACACAGGGGCCTCCAGCAGGGAGGCAAGCCCTCGTGGCGGTTCCTCCTGGGCCCCAGCAGCAGCAAGCCCCAGTAAGCACAGGAACAGCACACCTTCATGGGGTCACAGCCCCTATATTTATATTACATATTTGCTTTGTCTGCCCTGGCACAGGGCTTGGGGGAACCAGCCTAAACTGGTTCAGGGGGGAATTGGAGCACTTTGTTTACAAGGCTCCTCTTCCCCTTTGTCAGGTGGGGGCTCGTCATCAGATACACCACAGGGGGGCGGAGCCAGCATTCACTAGGGCAGGCACAATCCTATTCAGGGTCAGGGGACTACTCCTCCCACTACTCCAAATGCAGATGCCCTATTCAGCCTAGCGCTGACTCACTCTGCCCCTCCTGGAGCCACACACACCTCACCAGCCCCTGTCACTCCAAAAGCTAGACATGCAATTCACATCAGGCAGACACATAGCACACATAAATGCCAAGTTCTAAAAGGAGCATTTCTAAAATAGTTATAATAAATCTGTGCACACCATTGCGTAGCATTTATTATCACTATTCCAAATATACCAAACTTGACCACGCTGCGCCTCTCATATCAGGAATTACCACTGAAACACTTATCAGGGAATCCCCAATGCATTCCTATGGGAGGGCAGCCTCACAGTAGTGAGAAACCAAAATGGCTGTTTGTCACTACCAGGACATGTCACACACTTAAGGTACATGTCCTACCTTTTTCCTACAATGCACCCTGCCCATAGGGCTAGCTAGGGCCTACCTTAGGGGTGACTGACATGCAGTAAAAGGGGGGTCACAGACATGGCACACACTTTAGGTGTCACGTCACAGCGGCAGTAACACTGCGCGCACAGGCCCTGCAATGGCAGAGGCCTGAGACAGGTTTGAAAGGCTACTTTGGTGGGTGGCGCAATCAGATCTGCAAGCCCACCAGTAGCATTTAATTTACCAGCCCTGGGTATATGAGATACCACTCTACAAGGGACTGACAGGTAAATTAAATAGGCCAAACAGTTGTAGACCAATCTTTACCACATTTATCAGAGAGAGCACACGCACTTTACACTGGACAGCAGTGCTAAAGTGCCCAGAGTCCTAAAACCACCAACACCATGTCAGAAAAAAGGCTAGGAGAAAGGCAAAAAGTTTAGGGATGATCCTGCAAAAAGGGCCAAGTCCAACAGACTGTATATGGTACATATATATTTTATGTGATTAGTAAATGACCTTTGCATATTGTGCTTACGTTATGTTTCAATGAAATCACCTGCAGGGCTCTAGTGTGCTTATGTTTTTCACATTAAGGACCTTATTACGATGGCAGCGGGATCTGGACCGCCTGACAAGTAGGTGCCGGTCCCACCCACCACATTGTGATGTGACCGCTATGTAGGCAGTCGGAAACATCCCTTTTTCTATTGCGACTTGTGAGCAAACCCAGAAAAGGGCCGCAGCACAAGCCGCATTAGAAAAAGGGATGTTTTTAAACATCCATGTGCCAGGCACCATGTGGTGTCTGGCACACAGTGCATGGATGTTTGGGGGGTTACTACTTGTGCCCCCCTGGCCACATAGTGGAGGCCCACAGGGGACGGGGGCCCTGCTACGGGCCCCCAAATTCCCTTTCTGACAGCCTTCCGGCTGTGGGAAATGGACATCGTAATCCCTACGGCACTGCCTGCGCAGTCACCAACCCCATTGTAGAGAATTAGGTCTGACCGCTGCCCTGATGGGCTCCTTGAGCCTGTCAAAGGTGGCGGTCTTTCCCCCAACCCGCTGCGCTCCAACCGCCGGCATCGTAATCCGGAGGTCAGTCTGCTGCCCTAGATTTCGGGCCGACCGACACCGATGGCCTGTTGGCGGCGGTCCGCCCGACATTGTAATGAGGGCCTAAATGTTTGCTTACAATTTTACTTTGCCTGTCTAAGAAGGTAAGTAAATGAAATCCAGGTGAACCATTATTCTACTTATATGTAAGATGCCCAGTTTCCTGCTTATTTAAGGGTAGCTCTTGTTACTTGTACTGACTAAAGGGCAGTTTGGAAATGCAAGAGTGTATTGTACTCTTTACTCCTGATATCAGCATTCACATTTTGGTGTTCAACAAGTGTAAGCAGGTGTTACCCTATTGATTTCTCCAGAGAGACTCCCAACGATCCATATCAAGAGCATCCATAACAGAATGTTGGGCAGATTAGGCAGATGCTGAGGCACTGCCCTTCCTAGACTTAAATTACTATTGCCAATTACATTGAAAACGTATAAATCACTTAAAATTACAAATAATATTTTACAAAATTAATAACAATTATACAATCAATAACAACACATAACACTTGTATATGAACTAACACACATAAAGATAGACAATATTTTTTACAAATATATTATTGGAAACGATATTAACAACAACGATATTATTGAAAACAATATCATGTACCTGTAAAGTCAATATTCTTGACAACAATATTTTAGCATCACATAATTTTTGTATCATAATAATTTTCCTCCTATATTTCTGCAACAAAATATTTCTAATGCGACATTTGGTCCTAACACCATTCTGCTCTCTCTTTCTCAGTCTGCTTGTTTTGTACTCTTTGCTAGTTTCTGCACTTCTACTTCTTTTCTCTTTTCCTGTGCTGCTGCTTTCACATGCTCCTGCTAAGCCCGCCAATTGCCCTCTACACGCCTCACTTTGCAGCGTTTTGTAATCTTTGCTCTTTTCTACACTCCTTCATTTTTTCTCTCACTCTATTCACTATATTTCTTACTTTCCTGTGTTATGTAATATTTGCTCGTTTCTGCACTCCTTGTTCTTTTCTTTCACTTTGGGCTCTCTTTTTCTCACTTTTCTGCATTATCTATTCTTTGCCTGGTTCTGCACTCTCTGCTTTTTCCAGTTTTTATCACTCTCTCTGCTCTTTCTCAGTCTGCTCACTTTGTACTCTTTGCTCATTTCTTCATTTCTTCATTTCTTCACTTCTTCTCTTTGCTTCTAGTGCTCTACTTCCTCCTCTGTGCCTTTCATTTGCCTCTTTTACCTTGTGCCTTGTTCCCTCTTGCAGTTGCCCTTGGTCCCCCTGCTCCTTATCTGTTTCTTCCCATGCCACTTTCCCATGCTCCCGCTAAGCCCCGCCGGCAGCTCTCTGTGCTTGCTTACCTGCAGCCGCAGCGCTTTTGCCCAGAAAACGTGCAAAGCGCTTTGGTTCGCTAGCGTGCTCCTGGCATGCCAAAGGCAAGCCCATCTGTGCCCGTCCGCACGTGGACCGCACACAGCAGCACAAATCTTGGTCCTTCTGCCCCCCTAGGCTACCCAGGGGTGTTCCTCTGGGGCACCTTTCCAATCACTGCTGCCTTTCCGCACTACGCTACACAGAGGGAGCGTTCACTTGCACCCACTGCTGCTTTGTTTGCAATATCACACCCACCACACCTACACCACTCATACCCAGCACACGTTCTGCAGCGACCCACAAATACCCATCCCAGGACAAACAGTGGGGTATGCTCCACAGCAACTGGTCACTTAGCAAACACGTCATGGAAATCTGGGATATCCTGGGCAACAACGCCCCTGACCTTCTCTTTCTTACGGAAACCTGGCTAACCTCCCAGTCGGCACCTGACATCTCCATGGCCATCCCAGCACGATACAATCTCACACATCAGGACCACCAACACAGACCTAGAGGAGGAATTGTGATAGTATTCAAAAAATCGTTCAACTGCACTACAACCACAGAGAGAACACAACTCCCCTAACTCGAGCCCCTACATTTCAACATATGAATTACAGCATTCTACACCCTGAGCAGCACCCTCATCTACTGACCAACGGGACTAGAGTCACTTTCACTGACAACATCACCAATTTTGTAGCCCCCCTCACTATTGACTCAAGCAACTACGTCCTGCTAGAAGACTTCAACTTCCAACTGGAAGACCGGAACAATACCACGACCACCCCACTTCTCAAAAGCCTAGGGAACCTGGGACTGGCACAACATGTAACTGGACCCACACTGCTGGAAACACCCTTGACCCTTCCCGCACCACATACAATGGCATTGAAATTACGGCAACCTGCCTCTCACCTGGCCCGACCATGACATCATCCAATTCAGATCAGCATAGCTTGATAAACATAACCCACTACCACTAATCTGGCCAGACTTAGCGGGGGCAGCATCTTGGAGTCCAACTGGCTCTACACCCAGCCAAATCCTACCGACAACCTCAACAGCGATATCAAGCATCTCGATGAGTGGATCACAACATGTGCTGACTCACTGGCACCCTGAAAATTCAACATACAGGGCAGAACACAAAAGTATGATAGCTTGTACACTGAGGAACTCCACACAGGAAGACAGCACTTCAAACAACTGGAAAAAAGATAAAAAACAAACCGCCTTGAAAACGACAAATTGCCATATAAAGCAGTACTGGGATGACACCACCAGCAAATCAAAGAAACCAAGAAGAAGGCCCTCGCAGAGTTTATAGACAACAGCTCCAAGAACAGCAAATACACCTTCACAATCATCAAAAACTTCACTTCACCAGCTTCCAGAACGAACAGAATCACCCCCTGCAAGAACTTTGCAATAACCTCTCAGAGTTCTTCAGCAACAAAATTGAAACCACCTACAATAATTTTAACCTCCAACCAAGCTCCTGCACCCTCACCCAGACCCTGCCCACAAACAACCAAGAAATAACCCTGACTTATTGGGGAGCACTCACCATGGAGGGAAAAGCCATCATCCATCCACTCTGGAGCACCCACGTACCCCTGCCTACACCACATCTACAGCATGGATGCAACCCCTATCAATGATGTCCTCATCCACAACCTGAACAAATACTTCACCACAAGACATTCCCAGATGCTTAAAAACCATCGGCAGCCCCCACTCAATTAGCAAAATACTGCCTGATCTCCCTTCTACCCTACTCATTCAAGGTCATTGAGAAAGCCATCAACAAGCAACTTGCTCACTATCTCAACATACACTAGATCTTAGACACAATGCAATCAGGGTTCCAGCCCAACCACAGCACAAAGACTATCCTCTTCGCAGCCACAGACCACATCAGGCGCATCCTTGACCAAGGAGATACAAGGGCCCTCATACTGCTTGACATCTCAGCAAACTTTGATAGAGTTTCCCACTCCACACTGATCAGACTACATGGGATGGGTACCCAAGGACCCGCCCTCAACTGGACCTGCTCCTTTCTCACACGAAGGACACAGAAAGTTAACCTAACACACTACACGTCAGAGGCCAAGACCCTCATATGTGGAGTCCCCCAAAAATAATTTCTCAGTTTGACATTATTCAACATCTATATGACCCCACTGGCAGACCTCATCAGATAACACAACATCAACATATTCCCTCACATAGACAACACCTAACTGATACACTCCTTGTCAGACAAGACCTCCACCACAAGAACCAATATTGCCACATGCATGACCATGGTAGCCACCTGGATGAAATTCATCTGCCTCAAACTCAACACAGAGAAAACAAAAGTGGTGATCTTTGGAAGAAAAGCCTTTGCTTGGTACTCCACCTGGTGGTCAGTTTACCTTGACCTCACACCTACCCCCACCACCTACGCCATAAATCTGGGGATCATTCTGGGTGACAAGCTGGATATGACAGCCCAAGTAAATGCAGTGACCTTCACCTGCTTTCACATCCTGAGGATACTGAAAAAAATCAAGGAAAATGGCTAATCAGGTCCTGATCACTAGCAAGCTTGACTACAGAGTTCTTTTCTATAATGGAATCACCAAGAAGCTCCTGAACAGTCTCCAAACCATCCAAAATGCTGCAGCAAGGCTCATCCTCAGCCTACCTCGCCACACGCACATCATGCCACATCTCCCCATACATAAGTGCACCCATTTCAAACTGCTCACACACACATACAAAACACTAACCAACATCAACCCAGCCTACCTCATCAATTGCATGCATTTCCACCCTAACCCCAGGCTCCTTCGCTCAGCGGGACTCTCACTAGCGCAAGTACTTCACATCTTCAAAATCACAGCTGGAGGACGCGCCTTCTCCTACATCTCCCCCAAAGCTTGGAACAACCTCCCATACCACAACAATGCCTCCTCATCACTTCTCGAATTCTGCAAGAAGCTGAAGACCTGGCTTTTCAAACAACTTCTACAAGGAGACACTTGTCTAACGGGTGATTATCGCACTTTAAAAATATTCATAACATAACAGAGGCCGAAACATACACAGAAGAATATATATTTCGAAAGTGGTCACTAGTCTTTCAATCTTACTGTCACAGAAACTGGTAAGTGATAATCCCAAATGCACTACTCTTGAGAAACTAGAAAAATGTCAAAACAAAAGGTATGTTTGAGCAGAGTTACATGCACATATACTTACTGAGTACCTAAAGACAGGCATTGGTAACCTGAAGAAAACAATGCAAGAGTTCAACACCTTTGGAATCCAAAGGAAAGCAGACAAGTTGCAAAAAGAATGACAGTAAAGAGAAAACATACCAATATTTGTCAAAAGATTTCTACACTCAGAACCAGACCTATAACAAATATCAAACATGGGGTAGATTCAAGAATAATAAAACTGTCACTTTCTCTTAGTCGTCTGGTGGCTCTGATGATTCTGGTGCACAGGAGAGCACTAGTGTAAGGACTGATGTATCAGGCCAATATATTTTGGCCAGAAGCCAGGGAGGCAAGGGGAAGTCACAAAATCAGAACCGGGGGTGCAGGCAGACCCAGAGGAAATACTACAGGTGGGATTGGATTTCTGCCTGAATCCAAGATGGTGAAGTCCTTCTCCACTTGTACATTTTTGCCCTGTTGCAAACTTTTTCTGCAGAGCCCAAAAACTTGAGTGGAACATGCTGAACACAAGTCATCAACTGTCACCTGCACACAGAGTTACTTTTCAATGCAAAGATTTATAACATGCTCAACGTCGCTACACAACTATAATGTATTAGGAGCACATGTGTTTTGCAAACACACCGATTAGCTGGACACAGGCTATAAAAAATTAGGTAAAGGAGTAATACAGTAGTTACCCGCCACTCTGTAAATTATAAAACAAATTAACACACTCATTGGATGATGTCATCAGTGATGTCATCAATGATGTCATTTGAGATATCAGCTGTGATATCATACATGATGTCATAGAAGATGCATTGAGTGATGTAATATGTGAGGTCCTAAGCAGTGCATGGAGGTGGTGCAAGGAATAGTTAGCTCTGAACCAAAGGATCAAAAGATTTGATCTGATTGGCTACCGCCACATCAACAAAAGGTGGCAGCCATCTTAGGACTTGTGGTCTCAGTCCCCTGTCCAAGAAATCTTTAAAAAATACATGTAGGGGGACAACCTGTCCCCCTAGGCCTGGCAGGGAGATCGCTAAGGGGGCAAAAACTATTTTTTTTAAAATCAGTGCCAAGAATCCCTGGAGGATCTGCATCGCTAATGAAGAAAATACAAATATATATGGCGGTCTCCAACTTTTTTTCCTCAAAAACTATCTAGGGTAGCCTAGTCCCGGGGGGTCGTGCATTGTTTTTTGGAGGGGAGGGGAGGGGGGTCATGCTGTTCCCCCTCCGTGAGCCTATGCCCCAGGGACCCCATCCCCTGGGTCATTTTGATAATTAGGGAGGGGGGTCACACGACCCGCTCCCAGAGTTTCTATGAGGCCCTGGGGACCCATCCCTGGGGCAGTTTTTATTATTAGGAGATGGGCGAGCGCTCCCCCTCCTAAAGCCTCTATCGGACCCTGAGAGACCACATCCCCTGGGGCCATTTTCAATTTGAGAGAAGTGGGCATGCAGCCTCCTCCCCGAGCCATAGTTGGGCCCCAGGGACCCCATCCCCTGGGGCTAGTGTTTTTTTTACAGGAGAGGGGGTTTTGGGCCCCCCTTCCCAAGCCTAGATCATGCCTAATGACCCCGGGCCATATTGAAGGAGTGTCCCGGGGACCCCCTCCCCCAGAACACTGCTGATTTCTGCTCGGGAGAGTGCCTATAACTAGTAACCAGAATAATGATCTCACATATTACATCATTGATGATATATTCTATGACAACACTGATAACATCACTGCAACATCTAAAATTACATCATTCATGACAACACTGCGCATGGCGGGGAGTGAGTTGTAGTTACTTTAGGGCACAAGCTATAATAACTAGAAATAACTATAATTGATGAATTTCAATGTTTTTCTTGATTTAAAATGGTATGTTTTAACCAGTTATAGTTATCTCAAGATACTATAACTTGTGCCCTAAAGTAACTATAATTCGCCCCCCACCATGCACAGTGTTTTATATATAAAATGCTGCTCCAAGTTAGGAAAGGAAAGAGATGAGGGCTCTCCTTTCACTCCTTGACTTAATGCTTGTCTTTGACCATGCACAGAACTCTAGTGCCATTTGGCTAGGTTTGCGCTAAAGAAATACCATATACATACATCCATACAAATATACATACATATATACATACACATTGATAATTCTTTATTGTACTGAGACATGTATTTTAACTTCACCCATTCTTATTTAAGAAGTTGTATGTTCATGTGCACAAAAAAATCTAACAATCACAGCAATAGTGCATCTAATGACTGTAGAGCTGATTTAGTTTTTTGATGAGTTAGCATTGATTCAATTAGTTATTATACCCTGAGCAATTCAAATGTATAATGTTAATTTCATAATTAAGATATTTGGGCAAGCTAGGAGCAAAAGTTCAGCTAAAATTCCCGCAATGCTTCGTATTATGTGGAATAATCAAATGTACCATTACCGTTCGGTGGAAGATGTGGAGACATTAATTGACAGAATTAGTAAGGAAATATTTCTAAATGACTGACAGGGCATAGAATAGATCGCTCTCTGAATAAATAGAAATGTACTAGCGGAATTCCCTGATGGTAAGCCCATAGGCATTATTATGCCTGAAAAGATAGGGAGGGTTCCCCAGGGTGGGTATGGGTGCGGGAGGGTGGGGTGGGGTGCGGGAGGGTGGGGTCGGGTGGGGTGGTGGGGGAGCACGGGTGGGGAGCAGTGGGGAAAAAAAACAAAAAAGTCCTCTGAATCTTTTATGCAGAAATATTTCAATAGTCTAGGTCTGAAGCGAGGAATTACATTTCTTGGGAAGCAGTTTGGCTATGGTTAACATTCCGAGTATTAAAATTCTTACATGGAATGTGAATAGTCTTAGGTCCAGACCCAGACAGAGGAAAGTAATGGAATACCTAAAAAATAGTCAAGCGCAAATTATAATTTTACAGGAAACACATCTAGTTGCAAATGAAAGTAAGGTGCTGTTTGGGAGGTATGGTTGGGTTCAAAATTCTATTGTCTCAGATCAACCGCAAAGTTGTAAGGGAGTTGCCAATTTAGTGAGGAGTGGTTCTGGGATAGAAATTAAGGAGTCAAGTACGGACAGTTCGGGTAGGTGGGCTTTAGCCCGCTTAAAGTGGGCAGACAGGGACTTCTTATGTGTGGGATTTTACGGGCCCAATGAGGATAACCCCCAACATATTGTAGATCTAGAACTGAGGTTGGCGGGAATCTCCGCTCCTGCAATTGTGGGTGGGGATTTTAATGTGTTGATGGATCCTGTGTTGGACCGCTCAACTAGGAGGGAGAGTGCATATGTCCCTAGAATGAGAAGTGCGCTGAAAAGTATGATACAGGACCTCGACTTAGTAGATGTTTGGAGACATTTGAAGGGGAAGGCGAGGGGGTATACGTACCACAGCAAAAAGCACCACCATTTCTCCAGGTTAGACTAGTTTTTAGTTGATAGAGCTTTTGTACCGAATATCGGAAAGATCAAACATCTCCCTGCTCATATTTCAGACCACTCACCGGTAATGGTAACCTTACAAGCATCAGGGCCACAGCCACCTAAGAGATGGACCTTAAAGCGCGCTGTGCTTCTGGAAGAGGGGGTGGAGATGGCTCTGAAGGAAGCAGCAATCAAGTATTTTGTAAATAACAAAGATTCTGCCTCC
Source organism: Calotriton arnoldi (assembly GCA_963921515.1). Lineage (NCBI taxonomy): Eukaryota > Metazoa > Chordata > Amphibia > Caudata > Salamandridae > Calotriton > Calotriton arnoldi. The sequence continues at coordinate 45,840 of CAWUFW010023695.1, read as the reverse complement.
CCTGGAATTGTATGGGATGCCTTTAAGGCATATATAAGGGGGATTTTAAAAACCTTACATCTGTGAAAAATCGGGAAGAATGGATGGAACTAGAGAATTTGGAAAAAGAGATCGGGACTTTAGAGGAGGCTTTGTACTCTATAAACAAGGGGGAGGAGAAGGAGACGATCGAAAGGAGGTTGGAAGAGGTACAACTAGAATTTAAAATTAGGATAGAACGAAAGTGCAAGGCAAGATGGCAAGCAGCGAATATAAAGGAATTCGAGTATGGAGAGAAAGCAGGAGCTTTGCTTGCTTGGAAAGCTAGGGTGGAGAGATCAAGAAACGATATTAAGGAGCTAAAAGTGATGTAGGAGAGAAGCTGGATAGCTGGGATGCTATGCAGGTACATATAGTAGCATTGTTTTCCCAGCTTTATACAGAAAGTATCACCCCTGACTCTGATAAGTTAAAAAGGTGGCTTAGCTCGCTTGACCTTCCGGTAATGAATGAAGAAGGAAAATAAATGATTGAAGCCCCAATTGCACAGGAAGAGATAAAGGGAGCACTTAAAAGATCTAAAAATGGGAAGGTGGCAGGGCTCGACGCTATCCCATCAGAAGTGTATAAAATGGTATCAGACGAAATATTACTGGTTTGGGAAAGTCTTTTTAACAAGATCTACAGAGGGGATGCGCAGGTTCCAGAATCTTGGAGGGAAGCTTCCATAATTTTGATCTTAAAACCTGCTAAGGACCCGGTTAAGGCGGAATCGTATCAACCAATTTCCCTGCTAAATGCTGACTACAAGATCTTTGTCAGTATTTTGGCAGGGAGACTATCTAGAGTAATCTCTCAGCTGATACATGAAGACCAAAAGGGGTTTATCCCTGGGAGGCAAATGTGTGAGCAGACTCAGCAATTAATAGGCTGCATCGATATAGCTACAGAGAGATCTGCTCCCTTGGCGGTCGCCACATTGGACGCCGCCAAGGCGTTCGATCGAGTTTGCTGGGAGTATTTATGGGGGGTTCTGGAGGTTATGGGGTTTGGGCCCTTTTTCTTAACTACATTAAAAGCACTATATTATCGTTCCACAGCAAGGATTTTTTTAAACGGAGCTCTCACCAAGAGCTTTATGATTACCAGAGGGACGAGACAAGGTTGTCCCATTTCACCCTTGTTGTTTAACATATACATTGAGCCATTTGCTCAGGCGCTTCGTCAAGATGACCAGGTTAAGGCTTCCGTGTGGGAGCATTTGAATAAAAAATCGCCTTATATGCGGACGATTTAATAATCTATACAGCAGATCCTGGTACCACTATTCCAAGAGTAGAACAATTGGCAGACGAGTATGGGGCTTTGTCATGTTACCTAGTAAATAGGGAGAAAACCGGGATTATGTGTTGGAACATCCCAGATTGGAGGGGGAGTGTTCAGAGAGAGATTAGATGTTTGGGAATCAATGTTCTCAATTCATTGCAGGACATACCACAACATAATCTTGAGAGAATTATAAAGGATATTGAGAAAGTCCTAATTAGGTGGAGAAATCTCCCATTAACGGTATATGGAAGGGTTAACCTGATAAAAATGGTACTATTGCCAAAGCTTACATTTCTTTTTAATTGTATACCTCTCACCTTCCCGAGTAGCTTAATAGATAAAATACAGGGTAAACTGGGCAGTTTTGTTTGGGCAGATAGGGGAGCACGTATGTCCTGGAAGAAACTGCGGCGCAAACTAGCTAATGGAGGGCTCGCACTACCAGATGTAAAGTTATACTGTATGGCATTTCAGTTAAAGAATTGCAGAATCCTATTATGTACACCGGGGCACAGCGTGTGGGGTGGTTTGCTTGAGGAGATGATTAAAGAGTGGGGCGGGAAAGGGTTTTTGTTTAAATTTGGGGCAAAGAAATTTTTTTAAAAAGTAAAATTAAAGACGTTGAAGGCAGCACTAATTTTGTGGGTCAGAATTAGGAATATACTAGGAATTGGATATTACTCAGGAGGGGCACCAATCTGGGATTCACCGGGCATGCCGGAATGCTTGCAAGACCAATTGAGTATACCACTTAGGAGGGCAGGAATAGAGTCATGGGGGAGCTGATGGTGATGAATGAGGTGGTGCCATGGGAAATACTTTGGACCAAGACAGGGGGGTCCCTTTCAAGGTTTAAGTATTTTCAGTTGTTGTCCTGGGGGGTGGCGAATAGGCACAAGACTGACGGCTGTTGGGAGTTCGAAAAAAAACTGCAAAACGAAACCGTAATGAAGAAGGAAGTAAGTGGATGGTATCAGACATTCCTGGCATCTGAGGAGAAAAAAATCAAAGTACCTTATGAGATATGGGAGGAAGCGATGCAGACTTCTGAGCTACAAAAGCTGTGGCATCTTTCTTTTAAGCTGCTCTATAAAGTAGTCAAACCGTCGAACTTAAAAAGAAATCACTTCTTTACGGCTAACAGGCTCTATTGGACACCACGTAAATTAGCAAAGTTCGTAACAGATGCTCCTCCAAAATGTCGCAGATGCGGTGTACTGAGTGCAGACGACAGGCATATGTTCTACGAATGCCCTTCGTTAAAGGAGTACTGGTCTATAGTGGAAAAGACCATAAATGAAATTTTGTGTACTAATATAAAAGTAAGTTTACCTTTAATAATGCTGGGAATAGAAGATAAGCTGCCCCTTACCAATGACAAGCAGGCCCTGCTCTCTTATCTAGTTCTCCTCGCGAGGCGAGAAATCTGCCTAAAATGGATTGAAGCTGCACCCCCCCCCCCCCTTGGGATAGACTGGCTACAGGCAGTAAAAAGAACTTGTAAAATGGATACAGATTTGGAGACTAATACAAATTCTAAGATTTGGGAGGCTTTCCAGAACTGGAGTGGCACCACAAGAATCTAAAATCTAACTCTACCTGTCCAATGATTACACCTGCGTGGTTTGTGTATCCAGGGTGCTGGAAGGGCACGTGCGCAGGGCTATTGAACTACTGCAAAAGCCTGGGGAGGTACAGAACGGCTGGTAGGCTGTTATTTGCATATAATGGTGATATGAGGACATAAAAAAATAAATAAAAAAACATATTTGGGCAGATACTTAAGTCCCTCAGCCAACAATCACTTGCATTGCAGTCTGTCCATCTTCGCAAGTTTAGCCCCAGTGGGTTCAGAATTAACGGATCACATCTGAAATAACATTACTAATTACATCACTGAGCATGGTGAGTGTGCAGGTTATTTCATTTAAATATAACTGGTGAATTTCAGTGTCTTTTTTTAGTTTAAAATGGTACTTTTTACCATACATTTTCATCCTAATTATGTTGTCACTTTAAGTTTTGTGTTTTCAGAGACTTTCTGAGGATTTCAATGTAAAGTAAATTACTTTTACCATAGCCAACTGCAATGATGCTTTAACCTTTGTTTTTTTCAGTGCATTTTTAGGGTGTTTATAATGTAAAGTAATATGTTGTTACCATACCCACCCTGCGTTCAGGTGACCAATCTACTGCCAAACACAGCCTTTGGCCTACGTCCAACCCCTGCGGGTGGCAGACCACCTGTTGACCACAGGGCCTGGCCTGTATCCAACCCCCCCCAGCTTGACCATCCCCTTTGCATGCCTGGCTTCAGGTTGGCTGCAGGGCCTAGCCTTCCTGAAGGAAAATCCACCTAACTTTAAAAAAAAATATTTTTCTATCCCTGTGGGACTCTCGCAGGGGAAGAGTGGGTGGGCCGATCCAATTGTTTTTAAAACAATTGGGCCCGAGCGGATCCCTCTGTGAGTGTCCCACAAAGTCCAGTGGGACGAGGTACCCCTACCATGTCCCATTGTACTTTTTTTTCTTTTCATTTTCAGGACAAGGGTACCGGGTTCCTGTGTCCTGTAATGGTGGCTGCAGCATTTCTCTTCGTGTTACAGCCGGACAATCAGAACGCTTGCTTCCGCAGAACTTGCAGGAGCTACTTGCACCCACAGGAGCAAGGTGGTTGATGGTAAAATAATCCCCTTTGCCAATCAGGTGGATCTATTAGTTGTGTGCCCGTGGGACTGCTGCAAGAGTCCTGCAAACCCAACTGTCTAAATATCAATACGTTTTGAAACTTCATTTCATGAATGGATTCCCACCAAATCACAAAAGCATGCTTTCTGGGTAAAGATCTAGCATTCCGCATAATTTGGTCTAATTCCGTTAGGAAAGAGCTGAGGTGGATGATCTTTCTTTTTGGAAAGTTTCATGAAGATTTGTTAAATGTCACCAAAGTTATTAACAAAACTACAATCACTTTCAATTTATTCTGTCACTATATATAGGTTTAGCCCAAGTGGGCTCACAATTAATCCACAGATCCATTGTACCCCAGCGTTCTGCAAAGATTAAAGTTAAAAACTACTCACCTTTGGTATTGTCAAGTGTGTTTGTTCAGGCAGCTCGCATAAAAGTATAAATGTATGTTTAACGCTTCATCAATGTTCAATCCTTGTGGTTCCTTATTGTCTAACTCTGTTATACCTGTAACAGGCGTCTTAGTATTCTTTCTCTGTGGCCACCCCTAACCTTCCATGGGACATAGCCAATCACAAAATAAGTGAGCAAATTGTGGTATCCGTTGCAGACTGCATGAAGTGTGTGGCAACTAGATAACTAGTGTCATTAGCGCAAATAGCCCTTCTGCGCTGCAATATTCTTTTATGCACGGGTAAGATTGTACTTCCCACATAACTATTTGGATAATTAAATACATAAAGCATGTGATCACTGCCTCAGTTACAGGACCTTTTCATAGTTTTGTAGGTATTTATAATTTGTATTTGTACTTTCTACCTTGTGCCCCTCTTTAATTTTCCCTTTCCTCTTTCCACTTTGCAGAAGATAATCCCCATTTTCCATGCACTGCCACTCCCAAACTCCCACTTGCCACTATCTAAAGTATATGAGTGGCGTTCTATGCTCTCTCAGCAGAGAGCTCCGGAAATACGAGATGTTATAGGAATAGGTGTAGAACTTCGCCGTTCCAAAGTGACTTTTTTTGATGACTATGTGAAGAAGTATTATAGTAGTACTGATACACATAAATAGTAAACAGTTTAGAATTCTAAATCTCTCTTTTCTTCTTTCGATAACACAAAATGTTAAAGCAAACGTGGATCGCAAAATAGAAGGTATCAATTGTTGAGTAGATATCAAGGCATTATGGTATGGTTTTTACCACCGTAAAGAAACTGCATAATTAGAGTCCGAATGTGTGTTAAGAAAGCCCTTGAAATCCACCGTAGAGTCACTTACACTTGGCCCTCTACCATCTGATGTCCATAATTCAGATTGTTACGGCTGAAATTGATCTGAAAACATATGTCACTCACAATCTGCACTTCCAACGCGCTTTCTTTTGAAAGTATTACCACAAATAAGTGTGCTCACATCGGTTTCTGGACAGCACGAGGCATGAACTTTGAGTAAGTGCAGTATTATTTTGATGATGTTTTAGTATTATCTTTTGTAGGGTGGTTAAGATCTGGGTTTTTAATTGACACTGCAAGAGCACAGAAAGCACATAAGAAATCCCTGGATTCTACAGTGTCCACAGCAAGTAGGTAATTCAAAGTATCTTTGGAAAAGAAAACCAGGGAGTCCAGTCCTAAGCGCACATAATATCTTTTGCTGTGCTGGGTTTATCCAGATATCTGTGTATTTCAAGTGATTCAGCCTAATTTGTCAATAGCAGAAGTTTTTGTTTCGATGATACATGTATTTATTGACATCTGGAGTTAGCGGTCCTCCTGTCTAATGTGGTTCCTATCACCTCACTCAAACAATTTCCCACAAGATGATTAGTATAGGTTCTGTCGTGAACAAAAACAATTGAACCGTAAGCTAGTGCCTATGTGATACCTCAAACTCTGTGCCTGGCATCCATCATCATACCCACTTACCGCAGACTATATCATTGGTTTCTAATTAGATTCTGCCCATGGATCAGCAATGATGGCCCCAAAATAAGAAGATTTTTCCTACCCAAGGACTGATCTCTTCTAAAGAGCTGACTAGGCAGCAAGGGTTGGGACTCACATGCACCCTCTCCATTTACTGGCAAACGAGAAAATTAGGCTGGCGGTGACATTTGGGGGGCCTTGCTCAATGATTTTAGGGAGGACATCATCGTGTCATATAGGAGGAATATATAACTGAGCCAGCAGCGGCGGCTCCTCCACTATGGCGGAGGAGCGTCGCCCCCCCCACTAGCACTTGCAAAAGTGTGAAAAACAGAACGGTAATAAAACGAGTTTAAAACCCATTTTATTATTGTTTTATTTTTCCTTATACCAAGGCTTGGGGGCGGGGCCAGGGTGGTGACAGGCTGTTCGGAGAGTGCTGGGCACTGCCTTCACTGGGCATGTGGGTTTGGCTGGTCGTCTCAGGCCGGCCAAAACCACATGCACAGTGATCAGCTCTCCAACCCCAACTGCATTGCTGGGGTTGGAGAGAGCAGGCACAGGCGACCAGTCTGTCCTGGAGCGCAATTCGTCAGCACTCAGGCCAATCCTGAAGCTGCTCTCATGATGAGAGCAGCTTCAGGATTGGCTGCAGGGAAGGCTGGCAGCCTGTGCCTGCCTGGCAGTGGAAAGGAGAGGTCAACAGAAGTGCATGACGTGACGGATGCGATCCTGGAGTGCGCAGGTAAGTTTTTTTTTTTAAATTCATTTGTCTCCATGGTCCCCCATTCCCTCCCCTCCCTGCCCCCCTTACCACCTCTTTACCCGGACACTAGCCGCTTCTGTGAGCCAGAGCATATTTCCCTTCTTTTAAAAAAGAAATGGTGGGACTGGCTTAGGAGGGGGTCACCTGCAGATGCACCGTTGGTTTCAGCACCGGTTAAGGTAACAAGTTGTTACACTCTATTATAAATATCCAATAAACTTGTTAAAATGTAACAAAAAGAAAAACAAAGATCCCTTTTCCTATTAGATGCAGTAACTGCTATTCAAGTTATGACGAGAAGTAAATATTGTATCTTTTTGCTTCTAGTGACTGTTTAAAGGATGTAGTTATGAAATTAAATTGACTAACCAATGAAAAATATTTACTTTGGAAATAAGGAAGCAAAGTAAAATCAAACTTAAAAAAAGCAGATAACTCGTTTTATTTGTTCTGAGCCATTTATTAATTGGGCGTTTGAATTCAGTGAAGTATGCATGCGTCAGTATCACAAAAATGTACAAAAAGATACATAAAAGCACGGAAATGTCGGAGTCCCAGAAGAGGGATGGCATAACGCCTTCAGTCACTGTTTGTAAATCAGAGAATTATGGGCCTCTTAAGTCTGGTTTGGAAATTCTTCGGTTGGAGAATGCTTTGCATGCTGATGCTCAGAATACTTACAGCATGTATTTGCAAAAACATGTGTAAATGTGCAGCTGTCTAGACATACCGTAATCACATTCCGATTGATCACATTTGCACAAAGCTCAGAGGGTGGAACAAGTATAAGTTGTTCTTGTAAGTGGGTAAGGGTACTTAAACAAGAAATGACGCACACACATCAAAACGCCGAACTCTCCATCTCTATACGGTATGAGTCTCAATTCATGAATATATTATGGGGCATATTACCAAGAACACGCGATAAATATCGCAAATCGGGCTTAGCGCGTTTTTCATTATCGCCCTTTATCGCTGAATTACATCGCCGTGTTAGCGGCATATTAGCAACGCTTTGCTAACAGGCGATGTACAATCCAGCGATAGACTGCGATAATCATCATTAGCGTGTGAAATCCAGCAATGATTTCACAGCGCTAATGAAAAGCTTGTTGATAGGGGAGTGTGGAATTAACCAGACAATCCACCTCCCATACAAAACATGCTTAAGTCAAGTTTTTAACAGGCGTAAGAAGCCGGCGATAACCGCCGTTACCGCAGCTTTTTTTATCGATCCGCTGTTCCGGGGCCGCGTTGTAAATACCGCGATGTCGTGTTTGCGACTTTTTTCATAATGTTTTTCGTATGAACGCCTATTTTGCATCTCATTAGCGATGTATATCGCTAACAGGAGAAGCGTTAAAAATACGGCAGCTAACATGCGCTAATGCATGTTAGCGACGCCTTGATGATAGTGCGATAAAAAATTCGCCGCTTTGCCGCCGAAAAGTGCCGCTAAAGTGGCGAAAACTCGCTTGATAATATGCCCCTATGTCTTTATATTTTTTGACTTAATCATATTTTATCGCATTTTTACTTTCAGCGACTTGCAAAAAGTAGTTCGTGTAATTTCATTTTTTCATTGGGGGGTGTGGTCCCCAAACATTTTTTAAGAGGCTTTACATCAAACCTAATGCGTTACCGAAGCATTTGTGCCAGAGAGTGATTTATGTGAATATTTTAAACACTTCGTTCAGGGTTTTTTGTGTGCAACGCGTCACTCGCCTAGGATTTCACTTAGTCTATTAATCACGCAGGCCACAATTCAAAAAGGGCCAGATGTGAAAGTAAAAAACCTTCTTTTCTAAGGTTATTCTTATATTTGACAGCAGATTTGATTTTGTGAATGATTCAGAGGGGATAATGAAATTGACTACAATTGTAGATATGCCCGAGTACTCGAATGTGACCAAATTCAAAATCTTCACAAGGGGAAAGTTTCTGCATGCATAAATGAAATGGAACATATTGTTTTCCTTTAATTGGCAAGCATTTGTCTGTCTAAAGCAACCCCTTCCGCTACATTACCATTACATATGGGGGTGTTCTTTTTCCATTTCCACCCTTGAAAGACAAAGAACACACAGGATATTGCCCAGAAACTCCCAATAACCCCCAACCCAAAACTGATTGTATCTCCTATTCTGAACTCCCTGGACTGGGTTTTAATCATCCAAGAAGCAAGAAGAGCACAGAAATGTAAGATCTACAACTAATGGATGATATATCAAATGGACTACACCACAGGGGGGAACAGTCAGAACACCGTTGTCTAAACCACAAGTGTTCCGACTCCGCAAGCCCTTCCACGCATGTCTTACCCACGCATATGCCTTAACCACGCATGTGCGTGTTTAAGGCAATGCGCAGTAGGGTTTCTGGACGGACGGAAGCAGGAAGCAGGGAGAGATCCGTGGTGAGGTAAGTGGGGCTGGGGGTGGGTCGGGGTACTTTTGTGGGATGGAGGTCGGGGTTGTTTTGTGGGCTGGGGTGGGTCAGGCTTGTTTTAAGTGGGGATGGAGGGTGGGTCGGGGTACTTTTATGAGCTGGGGGAGTAGGGGTTGTTTTGTGGGCTGGGCGTGGGTCAGGTTGTTTTGTGGGCTGGGGTGGGTCGGGAATGTTTTGTGGGATGGGGTGGGTCGAGGGTAGTCTAGCTTCAGACGGATGGAAGCAGGAAGTAGGGAGAGATCCAAGGTGAGGTAAGTGCGGCTGGGGGGTGGGTTGGGGAACTTTTGTGGGCTGGGGTGTTGGGGGTTGTTTTTTGGGCTGGGGTGGGTCGGGGTTGTTTTAAGTGGGGTTGGGGGGTGGGTCGGGGTACTTTTGTGGGATGGGGGTGGGTCGGGGGTAGTTTGGTGGGGTGGGGGTAGGTTTGTGGGCTGGGGTGGTCGGGTAGTTTGCTGGGCTGGGGGGTGAGTCGGGGGTAGTTTTCTGGGCTGGGGGTTGGGTCAGGGTAGTTTTCTGGGCTGGGGGTTTCGGGGCAATTCTTCATGGCTGGGGGAGTTGGAGGTCGTTTTCAGGGCTGGAGGGTGGGGCAAGTTGTCAAGGCTGGGGGTGTCAGGGTTAGTTTTCAGGGCTGGGGGGTTGGAGTAGTTTTTAGGGCTGGTGGAGTGTTGGGGTAGTTTTTTTTAATTAGGGGTTAGGGTATTAGGTCTCAGGGCAGAGGGTGGGGAATGGGTAGTCGGGGCAGTTTTTAGGACTTAGGGGAGGGTGGGGCAGTTTTTAGGGCTGGGTCAGGGTTGGCCAGGGTCAGGATAAGGGACAGGGTTAAGGGACAGGGTTTTAGGCATTAGGGCAGGGGGAGGGCACAGCATGTGGGTTGGGAGGGGGTAGAGGAATTTGCATCTCAGGGCAGGAGGGGGGGAGTTTGTACCTTAGGGCGGTGGGGAGGGGGTGGCGACCTTAGCCACGCATACCCCTTTACCATGTATGACTTTACCACGAAAAGTCGTGGTGAAGGCATGTGTGGTAAAGCAATGCGTGGTTAAGACAAGGTCGTTATTCAGACCACGTTGTTTAGGCATGCAGGGTTAGGGATTTCATTGTTCCGTCATACAACCCACCACAGGTTCTCAAGGCAAAGAGGTCTTTGGAAAGGGTGAAATGGAGCTCTCCTTTATGTTCATATTCGTGGCCAAACTGAAATTCCTATCATAGATGATTTTTTGTTTGTCAGGATCCTTATGGAAGTCTGGGACTGAGCAGTAAAAAACGCTGTAGTAGAGATGCCTCAATGGAGAGGGAATAAGAAGAATGGAGAAGTAAAAGGAAAAAGAGAATGAAGATGGCAGAAATGGATGAACTCACTCTGGAGCAGAGGGCAAAAGAGTGACCAAGGGACTGTAGCAAAATACAGTATTAAAGATGAGCTGGACTCTGGAATAGAACCAACTCCAGGACATAACTACAAAAGAATGGGAAAACGGTTGGTAAGGATACGGAGATGTGGTGGATGCATATAAACAATGCTCCTGAATAATTTAAAGAAGAATATTCTTGGTGGTAAGATGGGGTGGGAGGAGTACTACAGGAGAGCTGGTGTATAGAAGTGAAAGGCTAGGGAGAGGTCGGGCTGAGGTTCTCAGACCCCTTACTCATTGGTTGTCATTAGTTGGGGAGCGGTGTCACAGGGACCTGAAAAGTGTGCCAAAATACTCACCCAGGCAACATAAATCTAAGGGTTAAATGAGGGGACAGTAATGTGGATAGGGCAAGAAGAGGGGAAACAATAGTGATAAGCATTTCTTTGTAACAGGAAGTTTGGTGTAAAAAACTTCTCAATGTTTTAGTGCAGACTGTCCACTGTTTGACAGTGTAGAGAGAGAGTTTTGGAGTTGGAAACATTTGTTTGGGATGCTAAATCATGCACTATGGTGAACCTGTTGTTAGGATTTGAGAGAAGTTGCACAGTTCTTCTGAGATGTCATTTTCATTTAGATAATGACTCCACAAGGAGTGGTAGAGGAAGGCAGCTTGTGGTATTTGACCTTGAATATAAACACAGAAAAAGACCACATTACAGTGGTGGCTCCTCCACTAAGGCAAAGGAGCATCGCCCCACTTCTTTCAGCAGCGTAAATAAAGGAAAAATAAAATGACAATAACTTGTTGTTATAATAATTTTATGTGTTCCTGCTGCTGCGTCTTTGCAGGGCAGGAAGGTTCTACTCTGCTCTTGGAGCAGCACCTTCCTGCCCCGCAAAGACGCCGCAGCAGGAACAAAGAAAATGATTATAACAACAAGTTATTATCATTTTATTTTTTCTTTATTTACACTGCTGAAAGCAGTGGGGCAATGCTCCTTTGCCTTAGTGGAGGAGCCACCACTGTAATGTGGTCTTTTTCTGTGTTTATATTCAAGGTAAAATACCACAAGCTGCCTTCCTGCACAAAAACAATCCTTTGACTTTTTAGTCCATACCGTGCTGGAACTTTTTTTGACGTTCCCATTGCTGTGCCTATTTTATAGGCACTGCCATGGGAACGTCAAAGAAATCACCCACCAATGACAAAAAAGTAATGATATGGCGGGTGGTTCTCACGCGGGTTTGGCGGTGCGACCGCAGGGCAGTCCCACCGCCGCTCCGTCAAACTCATAATCGTCCCCTAATCTTTTTCTGCACAGGTGTACTAACAGAGCTTAGTGGTGGTTTGTTCTCTAGTGTACAGGGAGTGGACGTGCCAAGTATAGTGGCCTTCTCAGGGCGATGGTTCACTCTAGTACGTAGTCTTCTTTTTGTTGTAGAAACGTCTTTTAGTTGAAGCAGGCAAATGATAAAAAAAGTTGTTGAAAGGGGCTTCAGAAGCAATCTAGCAGCTTTGGAGCATTGTGTCACTAAGGGGCCATGCAGTGATTGGCTAGCAGAAGTTGTAGCTGCGCTGCGATAGGGTGACCTTTGACAGAGTCACACTGGGATTGGTGGATGAACTATGAGAGTGTTGTTGCTGTAAGGGCTAGAGATTGAACCAAGGACTGAGTGAGATATTGTTAGAATGGGGAATCCTTCTCAAAGAAGGAGAAGGACATAAATAGAGAGGAGAAGTTTCCTCCTGAAGACACTCCATCCATGGAAATGGCAGCGAACAAAAGGTTACACATGTGCATATGGTTTAACCAATGACACGAATATACATCCAAGGATGGGGAACTCTGATTCCCGCTGAGTGGTACCTTACTTGAATAGAAAATTTGAGGCAAAGAATGTAAGACCTGAAACCCCAACCTGGGCTCACTTAATTTAAAGCTTTAAACCTATGGGAGCAGATGGTAAACATAAATAAAAAAAGAAATTTGAACTCAAAATCTGCAGTAAAGTCATTCTTGTAGAATTGCTCAGGATGAGAGAAGTCAGAGGAAGTGGAGGATGAAAGTTATCGTGTTGGTGCCTATCCCCTGCTAGAAAGCAAAGAGAAGGAAAGAGAAAAACGAAAGGAGGAAAAAGAAATGGAGAGCGAGGAGGAAGAGGCTTTTATAGATGAGCTCCTAAGCATAACACTGCCCCTATGTAATGCAGCATCTGGCACACCGAGTGCTACTGCCCCGGTGTTGACGGAATCAGAAACAGCAGTGGAACCCACAACAGAGGCCCGTGCACCACCAAGTTACATAAACTACCAATCTGCCCTTCGTTCATACACCTGTGTCTGTTGCAACAAGCCCATCACCCTCGATGAGCACCTTGATCATTCCCCCAGCTGTAGGGTCTTTCAGTCCCATCCTAAATCAACGGATCCCCTGCTCGCGTTGGGGCTTTCCTGATACCTTCCTGCTTCCTTACTACCATCTTTACCTGGAATCTGAGACTCCTACCTTGCGTATATATGTTATCCTGTTTCACCTATACTACTGACTACCCTACATCCTCATTTACTACAATGGCAATGAGGGTGGGATCCGAACACATGCGTGCAATGCACAATGGATTAACATATTTCTTATACTCAAATGATGCTTTGGGGTGGGGCTTGTTAGTTGATACCCAAACAAATACTTACTTTACAACTTTTTTCTGAGTGCGCCCCGCTGCCTTTGGGTTCGTGTGCAGCGGCGCAGGGCGGCCGCGTTGACCTCCAGGTGAGGAGCTGGGGAACGCCGAGCAAAGAAGCGGAGCTCGGGGGACGCCGCTCACGGAATGCTGTTTCTGGAAGTCCGGGGGGCCCTGGGGCTGCAGGGTGTACCGCTGAGCTCCCGGTCCGCAATGCCTGACCTCAAAATGGCGGCGTCCAGGCATCTCCTTTCACAACTGCAAGCCCGTGTGTGGCCCTCCAGCCACACATGTATCAGAAATGGCAGCCGCGATACGAGTGAGGCCGCGATTATAGCTGTGGCAGAGTCGGAGGGGACGCCGGATGGAGAATCGAAATCACCACTGCGAAGGCCCAATAAGAAACGCAACACAAGAGCGGAGAGAACCGCTGCAAGAGACGGAGTGGCTACCGCGAGCACCTAGATGATGCGCCGCTGCGGCCTGTGAGCACCGGTAACAGTGAGTGAAGAGACTGGGCTGCGAGCTGGGGGTGCGGCAGCCGGCCCGAGAGGCTCTTATCCTCCCTGACTGAGCGGAATTCACAAGGATTAGGGGAGTGAACATCACGAATAGAGCCCATAACCCATGGTGCGTTGAGACCCTGATTGCTGAGGACATTTAGGCATGACTGTAAATCAGCAAAGAGGAGGCGGCCTCCGCATCGGGGCAGAGACCCACTGGGTAGGCCACAAGTAATAACCCACATATGGCTGAGGGAGAGCCTCATTGATCAAGGAAACGAAACAGATAACGCTACACTGGCATAACTGCGGGCAGGAGGACAGGAGCGCTTTGAAATTGAGGTGTTATCGACATAGGTGAATTTTGCCCAGACTACAATTTTCTAATAATGGCCACCATGAGTGGGCCCCTTTCCAAAGCACTCCTTCTCCCCTTGTTGGGGAGGGATCCAGCATCTATGCCCCGGAGTCTCAGAGACCCCTCTGAGAGAGTCCACCGCGACAAGGAGTCTCACACAGCGGAGGCCTGGGTTTCTATCCCATTACCGCTGGGAGCACAGCACCGCACACCGTGACCGGCGCGCTCGATGGAACTTTTGGACTATGCCCCCCCTAGGCTGAAACTATAACCTTTCTGTATGTACTGCGGTGCCCGAGCAACCTTTGGCCGATGACCGGTGGAGCTGTCCCACGCAGCTATAGAGGAGTTTGGCTCTGGTTCACCCCTCGGCCGTCACCTACCCAGCCGGACGTCGGACACTGTTTTTCCTCGTCTCCTGCTGTGCCTCCTACTCTACGTCTACCTCCCCTATTCCTTCCCTCTCTCCCCTAATCTTCTCTCCCTTGCCTATTTTTTTCTCAAGTTCATGCTATGCTTTTGTACTCATGTAACCGATGTAACTTTGTAACCATGTTCTGAAACAATGTTTCTTCCTCATGTAAAGTGCTCTGATACCTCCGGGTCTAGCCAGCGCTATATAAAACTCAATAAATAAAAAAATAAAAAAAAATAAACAACTGCTTACATTTTTTGGTTATGGGGCATTTACTTGGGCTCAAACCTTTTCTTTGGGGCATATGTGTTGCATCTCTAGGGGCATATGTTTTGCTTGCGGCAGTTGTATGGCATCCATTGGGGCACACGTATTTCACCCTTGTGCTATGCTTCAGAGCCGTTGACTCTAATTTGAGGTGTCACTTTTGCTGCTCCTCTATATTTTATTGACTGCCGGGAGGTATGGGTGTTTCTCCTGATGATTTATGTATGTGTTATTCTTAACCTTGTATCATTATTTCCTTCTCTAGTCCTTTTATTTTATGTATTGCATGGTAGAATTTTTACTCCCTTGCTTCGTTCTCATTTTTATGGATGCTGTGTATTTCTGTCTTATTTGGATTTACATTTTCAATTTTTTTCAATAAAGAAGAAGGTGTGTTTTATCTGCATTTCTATGCCATGCATTCTCCCTTTAGTGTTATGTCCCCTACTGCTCAGTCAGAGTGACTGTGATGTAATTAGAAAGCTGATGTGTGCCTGGTTGAGTGAATGGCAGTTGGAGTGCGTAGGCTGAGCAGCAAGGATGAATCTCCGGTGGGGCTTTCCTGATACCTTCGTGCCTCCTTACTAACATCTTTACCAGTAACCTGAGACTCCTACCTTTCTAATAAATGTTATCCTGTTTTACCTATACTACAAGCTACCCTGCATCTTCATTTACTACAATACCTCTTTCAAAAGTCCATGAATGTCGTCAGAGACACAAAAACTATTCCTCTGGCAAATCCGATAATCAAAGTCACGTAATAATTTCTCTCAAATCCTGTCCACTGCATTCCAATGCTATGCATCTATTAAGCACTATCCCATAACTAATTCATTTTTGCCCTTTGAATCAATCCCTATTGATACTCGTGTTGTTGATCCCCACCGAAACCAGGAAGACAGTCACCCAGGCCCTCGTCACCAGCCGACTGGACTACGGCAACTCCCTCTACGCCGGAACCACAGCCAAACTTCAGAAAAGACTCCAACGCATCCAGAACGCCTCAGCTCGACTCATCCTGGACATCCCCCGACACAGCCACATCGCCGGACACCTGAGAGACCTGCACTGGCTCCCCGTCAGCAAGAGAATCACGTTCCGACTCCTCACCCACGCACACAAAGCTCTCCACAACCAAGGCCCCAGATACCTCAACGACCATCTGACCTTCTACACTCCCACCCGCCAGCTACGATCGACCAACCACGCCCTCGCCGCCGTCCCCCGCATCCGAAGAGCCACAACGGGAGGAAGATCCTTCTCCTACCTGGCTGCCAAGACGTGGAACTCCCTACCCATCCACCTCCGCCTGACCCAAGACCACCTCTCCTTCAGGAAGCAACTCAAGACCTGGCTGTTCGAACAGTAGCGGACCCCCCTCCCCCTAGCGCCTTGAGACCCTCCGGGTGAGTAGCGCGCTATACAAATGCTTGATTGATTGATTGATTGCTCTCATTCAGTCTATATCTCTATGAAACCAGGATCGGGTTGGTACTGGGTCAATTTAGATCTCGGCGCAAACCATCTGCACCATGAAGGCACAGTGCCTGGTTCTGTAGCCAATAGTTTGGGTCAGTTCCAATCAGAACCATCACCTCTGCTACCAGAACTGTGGGTGCTCTTTCTCTACCTTAAATATCATTCATGGAGCATGCCAACAACTAGGACCCGGAGTGGTGTAGTCCCAGTATGGACACTGGTGCTACCTGACTGGAGCCGTAGGTCTGTTCCCTCCCATAGCAGGTGATATACATTTTACTAAGAATGATATTTGCAAATAATTCTTGCATTTGCAACCTTTATGCAGACGAGATTGCCCGGTATTGACCTCTTGAGACCAGCACCTTCCACTTGGATGAACCATGTAATGCAGAATGAGAAACTGTATCCAACATGCTGTTCAATACTGTCCACACTTTCAATGAGATTAACCCTGGGCATAGTTTGCGTAGTAGCACTTCACGTAGCTACGTGAAGTACATTTTGAACTACACGTAGCTATGCAAATTGCGTAGTGCGTAGCTGTGTGCTTGACTGCACTGTACAATAATTGCCAAAGGCATCTTGCACAGTGCAAGTTAAGATAAAATAAGTATCTCTGTCTTTATATGCTAAAATGCATATAGCATTTCACAAAAGTGAAATCGATAAATTAACAAGCAGTGAGAGAGGTGATGATTTTGGTATCCTCCCTAACCTAGGGAGAGAACCAAGCAGATGCCTTGAAAACAAAAAGCACATCTTTTGAACGATTCAGTGGTGGTCCCATCCTCTTAGGACCACCCCAAGCACAGTTATTGGCAAAATACAATCCCAACCAAAGGCCCTGCAAAGCATTTTGGGACGAGATTAGCAGTGGGCAGTGAATATTATAGTATCCAATATCAAAATAATTCTACAAAGAGCTGCAGTTCCCACTAGTCGTTACTAGATGTCCCTCACGAGTCAAATGCAAAAGCTTCATGAAAGGGTTTCAATGCTTTTGCATTTGACTCGTGAGGGACATCTAGTAACGACTAGTGAAACTGCAGCTTGATGTATTAATAATTTCAATGCTTTTGCATTTGACTCGTGAGGGACATCTAGTAACGACTAGTTGAACTGCAGCTCCTTGTAGAATTATTTTGATATTGGACACTATAATATTCACTGCCCACTGCTAATCTCGTCCCATAATGCTTTGCAGGGCCTTTGGTTGGGATTGTATTTTGCCCATAACTGTCCTTGGGGTGGTCCTAGGAGGAAGGGACCACCACTGAATCGTTCACATGATATGCTTTTTGTGTTCAAGGCATCTGCTTGGTCCTCCCCCTAGGTTAGGGGGGAACCCAAAATCATCACCTCTCTCATTGCTTGATATTTTCATTGTCAAAGTTCACTTTTGTGAATTTGTTATATGCTTTTTAGCATAGAAAATTGCTTTAACAAAGCATTTGTATGTGTTTAATATACTGCTGCGACGCTACGTTTATTAGCAGAGTTTTTTACTCTGCTACGTGCAATTTGCGTAGTAACACAAACTTTGCATGCTCCGTGACTGTAGCAAAGTATTATGCCCAGGGTTAAATGAGATGAGGGAACTACAACATACTGCCCTAGATTTAGAAAAGTCTAAGTGGGAAAAGATGGGTTGTATAAAAGATGTGAGTGACATTTTAGTGTCTTCCCTGATTCCCTCCTGCCTACAATGGTACGGTGTATGCATGGTCTGACTCATGTAGGTAGAGATGGGATGGTGTACACCTTTCACACCTACTGGCATACTCCCCACTTCTGATCAATGGCAGAGATGCATTAAATGCCAGAAGCAGAATGTGGGCAAGAGAGTTGCGGTGACCATTAGTCACATTAGGAAGTCTGATGTTCCCTTCTACTGTTGTGGAGATGCCCAATGTAACCAGTTGAGGCATATCTTTGTCATTGTGTGTCTGTTCTCATGATAGGTCAATGTGTACCTCACTAGGAGATGTGACAGTCTAACAGTCACTAAGCTGCTGTTGCAGGGGTTGATACTGTGATTCGGGATGCCAGTTCATCTTCAATCAGATCAAGGAACCCATTGCAAGAGTGAGATAATGCAGTTACTATGTACAGCTTAAGGGAATGTCCAGAGATTCTACTTTAGCTACAGACCTGAAGCATCAGGCACTGTTGAAAGACTGAATGGGATGATCAAAGCCAAATTGAACTAAGCTTGTGCCTTCACATCACTGAAGTGTCCTGGCGCTCTTCCTTTGATGCTCATGAGTATCCGAAGTACCTCCTGTAAAAGAACCAGTATGTCACCCAATGAGGTGTTGATGAGGAGAGCAATGCAAATACCCTCTGTCCCAGCAGCCACCCTTGTGACTATCACAGATGACCTGGTCCTCGAATACTGCAAGGGATTGTCTGATGTGGTGCATTCTATCTCCCATCAAGTTGATGCAGCTATTTCAGCTGTCTGTGGGTCCTCAGAGCATGATCTGAATCCTGGTTGACTGGATTCACGTCAAGAAGATAGTTCAGAAGTCCTGCTTGGAGGAACACTGGGGAGGACCAGGTGATCCTGCTGTCAAGTGTGCTGGTCTGCTGGATTAGGGAAAGGCACAAAGAGGAAGAAGCAGAGCCAGCATCCACTAATTCCTTGAGTTTCCCCAAGTTTGAGGTATCTGAGGTCTCTGAGGAAAAGGGAGACCAGACTTAGGGTCCAAAGTCTCCATCAGAGGAGCCTCACTTGCAGCCAGAGGTGAATGAGAATGCTGTTGTTCCAGCAACCATTGTGATACCCTCTACTGGATTAAGAATATGCAGTCACAGGGACAACGAAAACTCACGGAAGACTGAGACAAATCTACCACAGCAAGGAGTACATTTTCGGGCAGGACAAGGAAGCTCTACCTCGGAGAGTGAGTCCACCTAATCAGAACCAGTGATTTCAAGTACCTTTAAGGGTTGAGGCATATATGAAGACAATTTGCCAAAGACTACACCAAACCAGAAGAGATTGTTGACCCCTAAGATGAGACCAGCGATGATTAGAGAAGACAGTGATGGAGACAAAGAAGAGCAGATTGACCAGGTTGGCATTTCAGACAAAGGCTTAGATTTGATCAGTACCAAGCGACCCAAACGAGAAGGAAAATTCAGTCAGAAGTGCATACCTTGCCAAAATCAGGTTTGACTCTGATGACTGTCTGGCCGATGTCGATGAGCCTTCTTGAGACAAAAGGACATCACGACAGGAACCTACTCACACTTACTATTGACAAACTATTGCAAGGATGGATAGAGTCAGGGCAATAGTCAGAGGATGATAGCTCCTTATGTATTCAGTTGACATAGACTAAAAATATCAGTAGATTTCAAGATAGGGTAGAGACAATCGGACAAGACTCAGAAAACGAACTGTTCCACTTGAGATTTCCTTGGTCTGATTTGGATTAACATGGTGCAAAATTTTGTTTATAAGTATTGAGGTTGTCATATCTGTCTCTTTGCTTGGCTGGCTGTTCGATGTCCATTTGTTTTGAGGGAATATCCCTCATGTATCAATTAACTCTACCTTTACACCTCTAGTTAAGTCTTCCCCTTCAAATAGAATGACACAGCTTGCCCAACATGAAGGTGTGTGTAGCTATAATGGATAATATCAAATGTTAGCCTACTATGTGAAGGTCATGGAGGTGGAGGATTGTTAAGTTTCCAGCCTCTGCGAGTGAGGTAGTATACTTCCACTTACCCCTGTCCTATTCTTTCTCTTGATCTGTATTTCTGAATCTTTTCTATCATGAGAGCTCCATTACCCTGATTCTGACTTTAATGATCCACTAGAGCAAGTGCTGATTGTTAATGGTGATAACTTATATTTGTGGCCTACTAAACATATTTCTCACTCAAGGGATCAGAGTGAGTATATGATGAATTTTTTTACTCCCTTGACTAATGTGAGGGCTACTAACTAGAGCATGCATTGAATAACCTGCAAAGCTGACCGGGATGACCGGGATGAGAAGGTGTTTATAGATTAATTGAATAAGAGGATAAGATTAGATGAAGAAAAGGGGGAGGGAAAGACCAATGCAGAACATCCTATTAGAAAATGCAAAGAGATATTAATAGAACCACCCCCTAGATTGAATGTTGAAGGTACTAAGAAGGGATCCTTGTGCATCAACGGCATCCAGAGGGGAATCAAACTATTGGAAACTAGGATGGAGCAAATGCAAACATAACTACTTGGTTAGGGAGGATAACTTCTCAAATTTAGATACAAATATAAAGGGGATCTATTATGTGTGTGGGAAGTCAGGTTATTTCCAGCTACCACATAACTGGATGAGCAGTTGTTATGTAGCTTTAGTTTTTCCCAGAATATATCACACTAACGAGTTAGACTTTACTGTTGAACAATACATAAGAGGAGGTAAGCATAGTTTTTAGCAGATTCTTAGTGACATTTTTGAAGCCTTTATACCCTTTCTAGGATTGGCATTATATGATGTTTAGATCAGAAAATTGCCCACTTTAGTTGATTGGCTTCCTTCTAACACATCTGGACCATTGACTGTAATAAACAAGAAGTTGCTTGCAATGAGAGCTATGATGATGCAAAATCGCATTGTGTTGGACTTTCTCCTCTCAAAGGAGGGCGAAGTTTGCAAAATCATTCATGTTCTGGAATTTTTTGAGTACATTCGACGTGTAGATAAGCAGCTTGATGTCTACATTACTAACATTACAAATATAACACATGAACTAACAGAGCTGGAGGAATCAGGTGTCTGAGAAGGATTGGGATCAATATTTGGTTCAATTGAAAAGGGATTTGCCATGACAGGGGAATGACTTGGTAGGGTAGTGGGGGAATACTGAAGATGCTTTTATACTGTATATTGCTTGGCATCCATGCATGGTTGTTTCCTTGAAATTCTGAAAAGGAATTTCATCACGAAATAGGATCAATTGTGGGTAAATATTCACTGAAAAAACCAAAGGTTAAAGTGACATTATAGTTAGGTGTAACAAAAATATCTCTTAAAAAAAATATAAAACCTTAGAAACTCACTGAAAAAAACAAAGGTTGAAGCGATGTTATAGTTAGGTGAATTTCTCATGGACAATGTTAACATTTTAAAGTAAAAAAAAAACACAGAAATGAAGCAGCTGTAGTGGAAGCACTACCTTTGAACTTTTGCCCCCGCCAAGCACTGCTTATGAACTCACGTATGACATCACTCATGACGTGTCAAATGATATCATTGATGACATCACTGATGAAATCACTGATGGCATCATCCAAGCTTCATTTTCCCACACATTGCTGTATAAATTGCTATGGCTTTACATGCAGTATGGTTCACATTAACAATCAACCACAGATATATGGGATACCCTCATTGAGTACGGTTAGTATGGTAGTTACTAGCCACTATCTAAACTGTAAAGCAAACTTGCATAATCATTGGATGATGTCGTCAGTGGTGTCATCAATTATGTCATTTGAGATGCCATCAGTTATGTCATAAGTGATGTCGTAGAACATGTCATACGTGAGGTCATCAGCATGTCATACGTGAGGTCACTCATCAGGGGCGCAAGTTATAGTTAGTGCTCCCACTGTAACTGTTGAATTTTTGTGTTTTGTTTAGTTGAAAATATTAACTTTTTTACTGAGAAGTTCACAAAATTATAACGTCATTTTAACCTTTGTTTTTTTCAATGAATTTCTAAGGTTTTTTGTAAAATAAAAAGAGACATTTTTATCACACCTAACTATACATCATATTTTTAGAATGACTGTATAATATATGTGGTGTTCAGACATTATTTTAGTAAAATAATGTTTTTTTATTGTAACAAAACAGGATATGGTCCACAATTTGCAAAATCTTTGTAAGATGTGTGTGAGAAATAAACAGGTAAATATTTCAACAGAAATATTGTTTATTTGCTCATTTGTTTGAACTCTGATATCAAGACATGTCACCAGCAATTTTTTTTGAGGTATCAATACTCTCACAAGAGGATTGCGGGACACTCACGAGATCGTAAAGTTCTACATTTCATTGTCATCTATTGTATACGGTCCTTTATCATGTCTTCAATTACTATTTAATGCTAATCTATAATACAGTATTGAATAAAAGATGGATGCATATTTTTTTATTTAAAAAGTGATGGCTCTCACGGGACGCTTGCCGAAGCCTGATGCACAATCCCTGCTTGGACTCCGAAGAGGCTGCACTACTGGTTAGGCTCTCACGAACCACTCACATGATTGTACATTTAGAACTGAGTTAGTTACAGTTTTGTACTGCAATTTTCAACAAAAACATTAGACATGTTGTTTAAGGTAGAAAAATGAAGTGTATACTAGTCAATAGCAGATATGAAGGAAGTAGTTTTTTATGCTCTCGCGAGACGCCAGTGAGACACTTGCGAGATGTCCAGGAGAGAAAGCACACCCTAAGGAAGGATTCTGATTGGTTCATATGGATGTCTTTATTTAGAAGAATATTCCTTCCTTTATGCTTTATTTCAAAATTGGACTTTGATAAGAGTACACATATTTGGCTTGCTCTCCTATCCTGTTTTCCTTTGAGCAGAAAGATGTCTTCATCAGATTTAGATGATCAGCCAGGGCCTTTCGCACCACCACAGCCACCCAAGGAATCCTTGGTGTGCCAATTCTTTGAAATGAGGTCAGATGCAAAGAATGTATTTGCAAAGTATGGAACCTGTAAACTTTGCAGCAAAGGGTTCAGCCGGCGGAGCAGAAATAAACAATATAGAATGAGTACCACAGGCATGTGGAGACACCTTCGATCTATGCATCCACAAAGGCTTGCACTGGCAGAGTTGGCCGGTGCTGGGGAGCTAGAGAACTCTACAGAGGCTTCAAAATCATTTGCTCCAGGAGATACTGTGTCTGAGCAGGTTCTAATAACACTGCTTTTTAAAAAAAAATAAAGTGCTATTTTGCTGCTTCTGCAAGCATATCATTTTTACATCTGAGACAAGCAGGTCTGCCCAGGACAAACTTGCCCAAGAGAAATAGTGCCCCTGTAGGCAGTAGTTTTTTTTCTTTCAATAATTGTTTGTGAGTTTTTCTCCATTTATTTTAAGGAGAAGCTCTACCTTTTTGTCCTACCATTTAAAAAAATGTAAGCACCAAGGACAAACTGAGTTATCTCTGGTTCTGCAGCCAATCACATCACAGCATTTCTTCAACCATGTAATAAGAATGGTAACTATTCGTTGAGCCTTGGCCCTCTTTTTTTTTACTTCCCAGTATGATTTCCCAAGATTCTCCCGGGTTCGAAAAACACATCGTGGCAGGCTCAGCAATTTTCCATTCAGGTCTTGCGGGATCAGAAAAATTAGTTAAAAACAACATACATTTCTTTTTTCACAGTAGTTATCCCTTATACACCTCCTCTCTAAATCTAGCATGACAGTATACCTTTCTGTTGCCCTCCTGCGATATTGTGAAGGCTCACAGGAAAAATGGGCCTCTCGACAAAACACAGGGCTCCATTTTTATTTTATGCACTTGCGAGAGGCTCGCAGGACTCTCACAAGCTTAACTGCCAAAATATACCAGAATTTTTTACCCTTAATTTCTTGAAACCTACTGAACGTATTTACACCAAATCACAAAAAGCACAATCGGCGGACCACTATACCTGCCAAATTTAGTGGAATTCCATTTAGCAGTTTTTGCAGTTTTTGCTGTAGCCC
The DNA here is from genome assembly GCA_963921515.1 of Calotriton arnoldi. Lineage (NCBI taxonomy): Eukaryota > Metazoa > Chordata > Amphibia > Caudata > Salamandridae > Calotriton > Calotriton arnoldi. The sequence continues at coordinate 21,897 of CAWUFW010023695.1, read as the reverse complement.
TTGCTTAAGAAGTCTCAACTCCCGCTTCACAGATCATCCTGAAACATTCTAGGAAAAAGCTAAAGTGGATGAACTCTTGTTTTGGAATATTTCGTGACGGGGCCAAAGTTATTAGCAAACCAAAGTTATTAGCTTTACAGAAACACACAGTCAATGGATGATGTCATCAGTGATGTCATTTGAGATGTCATCAGTGATGTCACTGACCATGTCATGAATGATGTAATATGTGACGTCATCAGCAGTGCATTGCGGGGGCGCGAGTTATAGTTAGCTGAACTAACTATAACGGGGGAATTTCTATGGTTTTGTATGAGTGAAATGTCCAACTAACTATAACGTCCCTGAAACCTATGGTTTTTTCAGTGAATTTCTAAGGTTTTTTAAATGCTAATTTCTAACTGTAACGTGCCTGAAACCTATGGTTTTTTCAGTGAATTTCAATGGTTTTTTAAATGCTAATTTCTAACTATAACGTGCCTGAAACCTATGGTTTTTTTCAGTGAATTTCAATGTTTTTTAAATGCTAATTTCTAACTATAACGTGCCTAAAACCTATGGATTTTTCAGTGAATTTCAAAGGTTTTTTAAATGCTAATTTGTAACTATAAAGTCTCTGAAACCTATGTTTTTTTCGGTGAATTTCAGAGGCTTTTTAAATTTTAATTCCAGTTTTTAATTTTTATAAAACGTATATTTTTTTTGTCTTTTTTTTTTTTTTGTAATATTTTGGAACTTTAATATCCTTTAATATTTTTTACTTTTTTTTAAAAATTATGTAATATTTTGTATCTTGTAAACTAAATATCTATATCTTCTTTTTTTTTTTTTTTGAGAAAAAACTGGAGTTGCGTACCGGTCGTGTACTAAGCACGATCGGTGCGCGGCTCCTATTGCTAAAGTCGTGAACGATACGCGTTCGATATGCGACGGGTGCGCAGTTCCGCGACCCGCGTTACGTCATGTACGTATGGGGTCGCGCCGGATGCGCATTTGGTATGCGACGGGTGCGCGGTACGGAGCCGCGCGTTACGTCTTGTACGTATTGAGTCGCGCCGACTACGCGTTGCGTATGCGACTGGTGCGCGGTGCCGGGCCCGCGTTATATCATGGACGTATGGTGTCGCGCCAGGTACATGACTCCCGCAAATTATTTTATATCTCAAAACTATATCTATATAACTTTAAAGTGTATATGACAGCAAGAGATAATCTAAACTGTTTAAAAAATCACATATTTCTACTTGTAATAAACTTATATTATTGTTAAATATATTTTCGCGAAAGTGCGTCGGGTGCGTGCTGGTTGCGCTCTGGGTGCGCGAACCCCATGTGACCTTAAAGAAAAGCATTTGATTGGTTCATAAGATTTCCCATTGTAACAGTTGAAGGACCTCACCCATTTTAGTCATTCTGTCTGCTGCATCTTAGGAGAGACACCTCTTGTGCTTTGAGAACTTCTTTGTTGATTTTTTTGGTGTATTTAAAAACAACTTTTTGGAAGAATGGCTTCTGAAGATCAACAAGTTGATGTTTCTTCAGGTGAAGAAGTGTTAGTGGAGGATCCTCCCAAGAAGAGACCTGAGTCCATCGTATGGAAATTCTTTACTTTTCCAAAAGGAGAGAAAAAGGTGAATGCTAGGAAGGTGACCTGCTTGCTGTGTTCAAGGGTCCTGTCGTGAGGCAGTGACAAAAAATAGTCGTGTGGCACAGCGAGTATGTATAAACATCTGCGCACCATTCACCCCAAGAATCTTGCACGGGAAGAACTTAAACGTGCAAGAGAAGCTCCACCACCAGCTGTTCCAAGCAATCAGGAGCCTCAAGCTCTTCATCTCTTCCTATGGACATTAGACCCGAATTTGCGTTCCTGCAGCAGCACTGCATCAAGTGCAAAGCTGTGATATGTTATGGCGAGCAGTCGGTGGATGCTGTTTGTTCAGCACAGCGGAACCATTGTTCCTTTTTTTTGTTTTTTTGATTTTGCAAAGATGTTCAATTCCATCTGTTAACAGTTTAGTCTGTTCCATTTTTTTCTGTTTTTAAAAAAACACCAAAACTTTTTTCAAAATTGTTCAAAAAACACAAAAAAATATAAAAGAAAAAGAAGAAAAAAGAGTTCTTTTCAGAACTACCTTATCTGGTTAAAAAAGAAAAATAATTGCATGGTAATGTCTGAAACATTGCTTGAGTATATGTGTAGAGCATGATTGATTCAAAGAGTGCATTAGTAGTGCATGGTGATTATATGAGTGCATCAGTAGTGCCTGCATGATTGCACAAGTGTATTTGTAACGTCTGAGGGCCATGTTATCAAGACAGGGCAATAAAATTATCGCCGCTTTATTGGCAGGAAACTGCAGCTAAAGCAGCGATAAAGGGCTTGATAATATGCTCTATAGAATTCCTATAGAAACCCATGTTAGACGTCTAACCTGGGCTTCTATTGGAATTCTCAAGGGCATATTATCAAGCCCCTTATTGCTGCTTTAGCAGCAGTTTCCTGCCGATAAAGCAGTGATAATTCTATCACTGTTCTTGATAATATGCCCCAGAGTTATTGTATAAATGGATGGATAATGTGTGCTTAATTGTATTACTATATAAGTGGTGCTGAGTAATTGAAAGAGTGCATCATAAGTGATTGGGTAATTGCATAAGTGCATCAGTACTGTCTGGATTATTAAATGAGTACATATGTAGTTGTTGAGAGACTGAAAGAGTGTATGGTAGAGCCAGCGTAATTGTATGAGGGCATTTGTTCTACATAGCTGCTTCTATGTGTGTATAAGTAATGTCTTTTTGATTGCTGAACTGCATGGGTACTACCTGGGTTATTGCAGGAGTGAATCAGTAGCCTGCAGGGGGTTAGGGGACTGCATAGATTGTGCATATTTGACTGTAGCACTGCGTGTCTTAATGCCTGAGTCATTGTACAAGTGCATGGATAGTGACTGGATAGTTAGAGTGCTGGTAGTTGACAGCAGGGTGAGTTTATAAGTGCTTGTGTTTCGGTAGAGTGATTAGATAAGGACATGCTTCTGTCAGGATGATTGCAAGAGTGGACAGAGAGTGACAGTGTGATTGGGGCACTGCATGGCTACTACCTGGGTTATTGCAGGAGTGAATCAGTAGCCTGCAGGGGGTTAGGGGACTGCATAGATTGTGCACATTTGACTGTAGCACTGCGTGTCTTAATGCCTGAGTCCTTGTACAAGTGCATGGATAGTGACTGGATAGTTAGAGTGCTGGTAGTTGACAGCAGGGTGAGTTTATAAGTGCTTGTGTTTCGGCACAGTGATTAGATAAGGACATGGTTCTGTCAGGATGGTTGCAAGAGTGGACAGAGAGTGACAGTGTGATTGGGGCACTGCATGAGTACTACCTGGGTTATTGCAGGAGTGAATCAGTAGTCTGCAGGGGGTTAGGGGACTGCATAGATTGTGCACATTTGACTGTAGCACTGCGTGTCTTAATGCCTGAGTCATTGTACAAGTGCATGGATAGTGACTGGATAGTTAGAGTGCTGGTAGTTGACAGCAGGGTGAGTTTATAAGTGCTTGTGTTTCGGCACAGTGATTAGATAAGGCATTGGTTCTGTCAGGATGATTGCAGGAGTGGACAGAGAGTGACAGTGTGATTGGGGCACTGCATGGCTACTACCTGGGTTATTGCAGGAGTGAATCAGTAGTCTACAGGGGGTTAGGGGACTCCATATATTGTGCACATTTCACTATAGCACTGTGTGTCCTAATGCCTGAGTCATTGTACAAGTGCATGGATAGTGACTGGATAGTTAGAGTGCTGGTAGTTGACAGCAGGGTGAGTTTATAAGTGCTTGTGTTTCGGCACAGTGATTAGATAAGGACATGCTTCTGTCAGGATGATTGCAGGAGTGGACAGAGAGTGACAGTGTGATTGGGGCACTGCATGGCTACTACTTGGGTTATTGCAGGAGTGAATCAGTAGTCTGCAGGGTGTTAGGGGACTGCATAGATTGTGCACATTTGACTGTAGCACTGCGTGTCTTAATGCCTGAGTCATTGTACAAGTGCAAGGATAGTGACTGGATAGTTAGAGTGCTGGTAGTTGACAGCAGGGTGAGTTTATAAGTGCTTGTGTTTTGGCACAGTGATTAGATAAGGACATGGTACTGGCTGAATGATTAGAGTATTGCAAGGAGACCACCTGAGGAAATTTATAAGTGCTTGGGTATTGACAGAGGTATTGAATTAGTACATGCTACTGGTAGATGACTCAAGAACTGCATTGTGAGTGACAGAGTGATTGGTGGACTGCATGGTTAGTACCTGAGGTATTTATGACATTAATGAGTAGTGAGTAGGTGGTTAGAGGTTTGTATGGATAGTGCACAGGTGAATGTAGTAGTGGATGGATAGTGTTTGGATTACTTAATCTTACCTTTACAGTAGTAAATATGAAAATATTCTTAAACATTTTTGCATTTGTTTTTTATAATTTAAATTTTAAAAACTTTCGAACTTTAGAATTAGGGTCTGTAAAAGAGAAGAAAAACTAGTTATAATATATAATGTTATAATTTTAAGAACACAACATAATTTTAGCATTATATAAATTATTTACTTTGCCTTTTTTGCTGTTCTCAGAATATATTGAATTTCACTATAGATAGTGATTTCAATGTTACTCATCATATAACAGCGGGCAAAAAAAAAACAATCAATAAGATTGTTTAAAAAAAACAAATCTGTGTCAAAAATATTTTCAACATAGTCAACTATCTCTGCACATTGCGTAAAAAACATCCTCAATAACATTGCATATAATACAAATATCAAATATATAAAATGCTACTTTCTAAGAGAATTTTGTAACTACAATATGAAAGAACAGAAACAATAATTCAATCAGCAATTCTTCATAACTTCCATATACTCTAAATGATGTTCTTTAGAACATTTGCTGTCAGAATATCCCAGAACAACTTCTTAATTCATATCAATATCTTTCCTCTAGGCCAAATGATATTCCTGAAATCCTTTATACTGAAATTGTCCAAAGTAATCTTATTAATACATATTAACATATTCCCAATAGGCCGAATTATGTTCTTAGAACTTTGGCTTTAAAATATTAGGTATGAATTTGGTAATTCGTTAGGCAAACGATATCTAAAAACCAAATGAGCATCATTACAATATGTCCATCCTTTATTGCATTTTAAATAGACAGTGTAATGTCCAGATGTCGTAGAAGGTCCATCGTGGAAAATAATTGCTACTGCTACAAAAGTTCTTCCTGATATTGATAGTTGACTTGCTACAACATTTTTAATTAAAGTTTCCAATTTTCTTCCATCTGCTCTACAACGTTGTATCATTAAAATTATATATTGTCCAAATCTTTGTATAAATAATGTTGATAACATTTCTGATTTGCATTGGCTACACTCCATGTTTTGATTAGCTGATTTAACTAATTTGTTGAAAGACACTGTTTTACAATCTGGTATTGTCAAATATATGAATCTTTCAGTGTCTATGGGGCACATGCATCAATTTAAAATTTTGCGAATCCTTAATTGCGAATTTAACGATTCGCAAATAACGAATCGCAAAAACAGATGCAACAAAAAAATTGCGAAAAAATAAAGAATCGCAAAAAATCGCAATTTCTCTTGCGAATCCTAAATTTGCGAATTCGCTAATAGCAATTTCGCAAATAGCGAAGTCGCATTTGTGATGCATCTTGATGACATCAGAACCAGGAAGTGAGCAGCACAAGCCCCATTCCCAGTTCACAGTCAGAGGGAGAGGAGGGAGCTGGCTCTGGGAGCCAACTAGCAGTGGCATTGAGCAATTGGAAAAACCTGGTAACTGCAAGAAAATGGAAAGCACACAAACAGCAGAGGACAGCCAATCAGGCAGGAAGCGGAAAATGAAATTCTCAGAAAAAGAAAGTGACACACTCATTGAGGGAGTTGTCCACAGCCATGATAAGCTGTTTGGGAAACAATCATTGAAAGTGGCAGAGCAGGAGAAAAGGAAAATATGGATCCGGATCCAGAACCGGGTGAATGCCAGTGGGGTGACACACCGCACCATCGACGACCTGAAGAAAAGATGGTACGACATGCGCAGTCGGGCCAAGGAGCGCATAGCTGCCCGTCTGAAGGAAGCAAGGAAGACAGGAGGGGGAACACCGATAGACACTGGGAACACTACCATGGAGGAAATGGTTGAATCCACTATCCAGCCTGAAGCTGTTGTCGGTGTGACACAGCTAGACACGTCAGGAGCAGCAAACACATCTGAAGGTAAGATGACTGCATGTTACCATTGACCTAAATAATAAAGGTAGTACACCACCCCAGTACAGCACAAGTGCACACTCAGAACATCCAGTACACAATGTATCCATGAAGGGAAGTGCATTATGGGAGATGTAGGCAGGTCAAGCATATACAATGTCAAACACACAAATAGGCTAAGAACAACTCAGAACAGTGAACATATTCCAAATTTAATGCCAAAGTAAAAATATGATCACTGTGACATGACATCCCATACTTAAATTAATGCTGGTTTTGCACTGTTAAATCTCACAGATGCAGAACGTGTAGAAGCTGAGGATAGTGACAACCAGGACATACAGGACATCAGCGCAGTTGAGGATATGGACACACCGGTGTTGCCAACAAATCCATCCAGTGCCCCACACACACGCAGGGCAACTGTCCCACCACTGGTCACCATGGAGTCTGACGATGAGACAAATGCACCACATGAGTCCAGGCATGGCCCAGCCACATCCATCCCAAATCCACAAACACAGGTCCGCAGAAGTAATGTCAGTGTCCGGCGTAGAAGAGCCAGATCACGCAGAACACAGCAGGAGGAGCAACCAAATGATGTCTGGGGTGGTCTTGAGGGACAGATGCTCCGCATGCAGCGCCTGCAGACCAAGAACACACGTTTAGTGCAGTTACAAATTGGGAAGATGGCAGACAACATTGCAGTACTGTGCGATAGTGTGCAGCAAATGACCAAGGTTATGCAGGAGGGACATGCATCACAGAGAAGAAACCATCGGCAACTAATGCAGCACCTCAAAAGCTATGCCAAATCCAACAATAGGCTGGCCACATCAACTGCACTGCTGGCACGTAGGTCTGTGACCATGCAAACAGAAATGTGCCATTGGAGCGGGGATGTGGCGAAGGCACTGGACCAGGTAACCAATGCAGTGGAACTGCTGAATGCTACCACAATTGGGGCCAACATGTCCACGCAGGAAGAGGGTAGTGAGGGGGCCTCAAGCTTGAGTAGCATAGCTATGCCAGTTGCCACTGCAGGAAGACGCAACACACGCAGCAGTACCCCCTCAGCTTCCAACATGAGGGATGAGGATGCTGTCTCTGACAGGCGTCTGGGTGTTCGTGGGAGAAAGCGCTAGCCTGCTATTTACAATTGCATACCGATATGGTGACGTAACCATGGATGTGATCGGACCTTTTGACTGATTGACAAGTCATTATTTATTTTTAATACACTTATGTCCATTACTTAAGAATCCTGTGCCACTGGCCACATTGAAAGTGTGCTCCGACACTCATGCCATATTTCCTTTGAATAAACCGTTCTGTGATTGTAATATACACTGTTTGTGTCATCATTACTCACCTCAGAAATAGTTTTGTGTGATGTCCAATCTTCTCCTGCGCCCTTCTGCTGCGCTTGCCCCTTGTGCTGCACGGCGCTGTGGCACTTGCTGGTCCTCATCCTCGGAGTCGCTGTCAGACACCTCGATCTCCATTCCACCCCTCGTTGCTATATTGTGCAGCATGGCACATGCTGCTACTAGCTTGCAGCATTGTTCAGGGTTGTATTGAAGTGCTCCACCAGTCTTATGGAGGCATCTGAATCGGCTCTTCAGCAGCCCAAATGTGCGCTCTATGATGTTCCTTGTTGATATATGTGCAGCATTGTACCTCTGTTGGTTGGCAGTTGTGGGATTGAGGTAAGGCGTCAGAAGGTAATTACGCAAGGCGTATGCGCTGTCACCTGCATGTGGGTAAGCAAAGGGTCAGTGGCAGTTTGACATTGGCATACGTACAATGACTGTGAGTATCACCTACACATATTTACCAAGCAGATGTGCCTCTCCAAATTCTCCCCTGACCAGACGGGTGTGAATGCCACTTTGCCTGAAAATATATGAATCATGTGCACTCCCAGGAAATTGAGCCACTATATCAGTGATGATGTATTTGGCATTGCAAACAACCTGGATATTAAGGGGTGATAGCATTTTCTATTTCTGTATATGTATTCCTGTGCTGCAGGGGGACATATTGCCACATGTGTGCAATCGATGCAACCTATAACATGTGGGAAGCGAGCTATCTGGTAAAACTCCTGTTTTGTTTTCGCAAGGTCATGCGCGGTGGTGGGGAACTTGATGTGTGAGCCGATCCTGGCCATCATGGCATCAAGGAATGCTTTGAATATTCTTGAAAGTGTGCTTTGCGACACACCTCCAGCTACTGCAATGACCCCCTGAAAGCTGCCTGACGCCAGTAGGTGTAGGCAACATAGGACCTGCACATGCGTTGGGATAGCATTGGTCCTACGTGTCTGTCGTTGCAGTATGGGATCCAATTCATTGATCAGGTCATGGATCATTGCTGCATTGAGCCTATACTTATCGTATATCTCATCCTCTTGCTGTCCTAGCAAAGTTATGCGGACTCTGAAGATGCGCTCATTGATTCGCCTCCGTCTGTGTCCAGCAGCCAGCAGCCTCATCCTCCTCGCCATCAGGTACATCCCTGCCATTGTGAGATGTGGTAGCTAATTCTGGGTGTGTTTCAATGGGTTTAAGTAGAATTGCAGCTGTATCTGATTTGCACTCATGATTACCACCTGGTTGTGATCCTTCTTATTTTGCACTCGCAAAATTGCGAATTTCAGGTAATTCGCAATTGCGAATTTTCATGCATCTCTTTTGCGATTCCTTATTTGCGAATCGCTATTTGGGAGCGCAAATAGCGATTCGCTAATACTATTCGCAGAATGTTTTGCTGAATCTTTAAATTAGCGAATTGTTGGGTTTTCGCTATTTTTCAGTTGATGCATTGCGAAACTGTATTTTGCGATCGCATAACGCCTATAATTTAGCGAATCGCTAATTTTGCGATTTTTTTAGGCTTGATGCATGTGCCCCTATGTTAGTGGTAGAAGTAAATGTACAATTTTCACATTCATGTTCCCATCTATAACAAAGTCCAAACAGATTTTCAATTTCTATTCCTTCATCTTCCAATACTGCAAGCATATACATTAGAAATTCCTGAGCATCTTGTTGCACATTCTGTGTAAATTGCGAAGAACCAGAACATATATCCAGAAGATTCCGAATATCAGAAATACTTTGAATTTTACTTTTATCAGTTCTCAATTTTTCAAAAATAGAATGCAACAAGGAACAAAATCTTTTTTCTCGATTCTCCATAATTTGCTTTTGGAGATTTTCTAGAAAAAATACGACGTTCACCACTACATTAGCATAGCAGTTGATACCTGAACTATTTTCTAACTGATATCCTACAATCTCTTGAATAGTGTCCTTTTTCTTTTTGTTTGGAATCTCAACATTGTCTTGATTTTTTTTCTTCTTTTCAACTTCACTACAGATATTCTCAAATCTTAGTTTTCGACCTACCACACGTTTTTCATATACAGGATATTCACCTAAGTTGGGAGCATACAGTCTTCTTAACCGATTATACTCTCTTACACAATTTGCATCTGCACTAATCTTTCTCTCATCAAAATCAATCAAATGCAATCCAGATAAAGTTCTGACTCGGGACAAAGCAACATATGCCATACCCTCTTTAAACACGGTACTTCCAATGTTTACCAAAGCACTATCTACACTTAAACCTTGAGATTTATGAATGGTCACCGCATATGCTAAAGAAAGAGGAAACTGTTTTCTATGAACATACAAGTCTTTAACAAGCAAAAAACGAACAGAACAACGTCCAATCTGTTTTACTTCTTTAATCTGATCAAATTTAATCTTCAAAAATTCAATTCCATCTCTATTTTGATAATTAACAAAATCTACAACTTTTCCCATTGCTCCATTTACTAAACCTTTTTCCATATCCAAATTACGCCGTAAAATTACCCGACAGTTTACACATACATATAAATTCTTTTCTAAACCAGCAGTTTTAGATATTGATTTTTCCAAAGAATCCAATTTTGCTTTTAATTTTTCCGTCAAAATAATAGTAATTCCTTCATGCTCTATTTTATCAATGGCTTCCATTTTTATTATTTGTTCTTTTCGAGCTTTAAAAGTTCTTCATTGAATGTAGAACACTCTCGCAGTGTTGGCATTAGGCAGATTATAGATTTATTTTCTGCAATTTTTTTGTATATTTTTTCTGGAACTATATTTTCATTTGGAAACAAGTTTGTAAGTAGCTGACTTTGCAAAGCTTGTTTGCCATGTTCTGTCAATACTCCAATTCTTATATCTTGAAGAATGGTTCCATAATCTACATCATTTGCCTGTCGCATATTTTTAATAAGTTCTTTGTATTCAAAATATGACCAAATGTTAACGTTTCCAACACTTCCCAAAGACTTTCTGGTGTCTTCATGCACAAGCGTTTTAAATTCTGGTTGCCCTTTTACAGGAGTAAGTTGCACCCAAAACTATCACATGTTTTCCTCCAAATAAGACATCGTATTCTGTTTTTAAAATTTGCTGCATTCTTAAATGCACAAAGGCAAGCATTAAGTTTGAGACCATGCTCACCTCATCAATAATCAGAAGTTTCATTTTCTTTAGCACTCTTGAAACTTCATAACAAACTTCTCCAGATAGCTTGTGATATTCCAATTTGTTTTCATGCTCTACAGGTAGCATTAGTAAACGATGTAATGTAATTCCTTTAATGTTGTGTGCTGCCAACCCAGTTGGAGCAGTTACAACACAAGACAAATGTGAGTCAGTTGTTTTCTGTAGATAACTGGTCAAAACTTTAATTAAGAAACTTTTTCCTGTACCAGCTTGACCACTGACATACATTCGGATAGGTTGAAATGAAGTGCATGTGCATTCTGTCTTTTCATGAAGAAAACCATGGTGAATCTGTTGTCTCAGTTGCTGATATATTTCTTTCTGTTCAATATTTAGTTGTTCTTCCAAGTTTCCTAAGTCCATAATATCTTCTTGAGCTTGATGCATTGCTGTTTCCACTTCACTCATGGCGATTGCTGCTTCATTTTCAAGAATTAGTTGTCCTAGTGGATCTTGACTAAGTGGAGCAGAACTTTGACTGTCTTGAGAACTGTCTCTAGCAATCTCAGCTGCAATAGTAGCTTCTTGATCAATTTCTTCATTCAACCTTTTGAGATAATTTGCAAAAACTGTGCATTCAATGCTATCTTTACATGCATTGAAAGAATCTTGATAGCACTGAAAATTTCCAAGTAATTCCACTTCCATACGCCAAGGCTTGAAGAGTTGCAGAAGTGCTAAATAGTAAAATTCTCTTTTATCAGGAGTATCACAACTCAGGGGTCGATTCCGATTCGGGCCGGAAAAAGCACCGACCGACTCGGAGCCGGAATTAAATACGACCGACATGTACCTGTGGCGCCCGACACGCCAAGTACGATGCAAGACGTGCAAAATCCGACCGACACGTACAGAACCCAAGCCGAACGACCGAGCCGCACGGAAAACAGCAATCCGGCCGGAAAAACACGCGAATCCAACCGACCGACACGCACCCGGAACAAATCCAACCGAAACGTACACGCGAACTCCAAACCGCAAAGTACGATGCAAGGCGCGAAAACCACGACCGAGTCGTACGGAGGACAGGCCGTACGACCGACACACATACAAAACCGAGCCGAAGTAACACAAAACACCGCGACCGACGCGTACGCAGCATAGAAAACTGCACAAACACAGCGTGAACGAAACGGAGAAGACCGTACGAGACAACTGCAGGGTCCGACTCGGTCACAAGAACGTTTCCAACATGCACAGAAAGTACTAAGGAAAAATACACAAAAAAAGGCCAAACAAGCAATTACAAAGCCAATAAATACTGGGTGGGGTGGGGACAGAGAACAAAGACACACCCACAACTCCACCCATATAAAGGACACAAATCCCAACCATGATCCTTTGCAAATGCTATTCTACTGCCAGCACTCAACAGACAGCAACCACACACCCACAGCTCATCCCTCACACAAGCCACACACCATCAGCACACCAACAAATAGCTACCTCACATACACCCAGCAAAACACACACTCACACACCCTCACCCTCACCTGCACACCAACACACACATCACTCACCATCACCACCCATCACCATGCCCCCCAAGAAGAATCTCAAGTTCCTAGATTGTGAATTGGAAGTCCTGGTAGACGAGATCCTCAGAGTAGAGCCACAGCTGTTTGGCACACTGGTCCAACAGACACCCATCTCCCAGAAAACCAAGATGTGGGAGAGGATCATCAACAGGGTGAACGCACAATCACCATGTCTGCGCACAAAGACTGACATCCAGAACAGGTGGTATGACGTGCGCAGGAGGGTACGGGAGCTGCTCAAGAAGGACTACCTCCTGAGCCAATACACCGGCAGTGGCCCTCCTGCCAAGCCAGTATACCTCAGGCCCTGGGAGGAGAAGGTGCGGGCCATCCTTCCGCCAGTGAGCGTCTATGGACTAGAGAACATCCCAGAGCCTGGTGAGTACACAACAAATGTACACAATATTCTGCCACAATACACACACACATCACTGTCAAGGGGAGAGTCAAACCATGCACTCATAGCAATTACACAGCAACCAGAACAGAATCATCCCAAAATGTGTATGTCAGTCAGATAAACACAACACATGCCATCTCAAAGTTACATTTAACCGTGTCATCACATGTACAAACACAACTACAACTACAGCTAGGCAGTGGCACAAATATAACTAACAAACACATCCAGACATGTAGCCACCACTACAACACCAACACACAGTGAAGACCACTGAAAGAAAGGAATTCTGTGTATGCTGGGCAAGTCAGTGTAGCCAATAGCATCATGGGAGTCGTAGGCACAGATATTGCCCACCCCCACAACTGTCCCATCAACACCACCATGAACCATGCGCACATCACAGGGAGTGGAAAAGGACTCACAAGATGGCTGACACTGGCTACTGCTGTGGGGAGCACAAGGCCCTGCTGGCAACTGTGCACAAACAAACAGCACAACACCACTGCCTGACATCCTGAAAGCCAACTTGCACTCTCTGCAATGCAAGCACGTTCCATGGTGGGATATCTGGCTGGGTGGGAAGGAGGACTTGCAGCACTGACCATAGTCACAAGCACCTCCCCTCACACACCCCCTCAACACATACTCCACATAACCCACCTGGGAGAATGCAATGCCTCACATCCTAACTCAAGATCCCACAAAGAACCACCACCCTGGGTTATGTCGTGTGAAGCACAGGGACACTCTTGGGACTTTTAGCCAAACAACTGCCAAGACAACACTCCCAGCCATCCTGTCAGCACAGGCAGCCCACCCCACAGGGAAGCAGAGTCAAAGGAAGGAAGCATGGGCATGCTGGGAAGGGGGTGGAGGCAATAGCAGGATGGGAGTAGTAGGCACAGATATTGCTCAGCCTCACAACTGGCCCATCAACACCACCCTGAACCATGCTCACATCACAGGGAGTGGATAAGGACTGACAAGATGGCTGACACTGGCTACTGCTGTGGGGAGCACAAGGCCCTGCTGGGAACTGTGCACCAACAAACAGCACAACACCACTGCCTGACATCCTGAAAGACAACTTGCACTCTCTGCAATGCAAGCACGTTCCATGGTGGGATATCTGGCTGGGTGGGAAGGAGGACTTGCAGCACTGACCATAGTCACAAGCACCTCCCCTCACACACCCCCTCAACACATACTCCACATAACCCACCTGGGAGAATGCAATGCCTCACATCCCAACTCAAGATCCCACAAAGAACCACCACCCTGGGTTATGTTGTGTGAAGCACAAGGACACTCTTGGGACTTTTAGCCAAACAACTGCCAGGACAACACTCCCAGCCATCCTGTCAGCACAGGCAGCCCACCCCACAGGGAAGCAGAGTCAAAAGGAAGGAAGGATGGGCATGCTGGGAAGGGGGTGGAGGCAATAGCATGATGGGAGTCGTAGTCACAGCTCAACATCCCCCACCACATGGCCCAGCAAGCTCACACTCACGCATGCACATCCCACAGAGAGTGGAAAGGCCCATCAAAGATGTCTGACACTGTTGCTGTGTCGTGGGGAGCACAAGGGCATGCTGGGAACTGCACACCAACCAACAGCAGGACACCACTGTCAGCCATCTTGCCATTGCTCTCACACCCACATACACTGAACTCCCCACAAAAGCAAGTAAGTATGGGAATGCTGGGAAGTGGGGTGGAGGCAATAGCATGATGGGAGTCATAGTCACAGACATAGCTCACCCCCACAACTGTCCCATCAACACCACCCTGACCCATGCTCACATCACAGGGAGTGGAAAACAACTGACAAGATGGCTGACACTGGCTACTGCTGTGGGGAGCACAAGGCCCTGCTGGCAACTGTGCACCAACAAACAGCAGGACACCACTGACTGACATCCTGAAAGACAACTTCCACTCCCTGCAATGCAAGCACGTTCCATGGTGGGATATCTGGCTGGGTGGGAAGGAGGACTTGCAGCACTGACCATAGTCACAAGCACCTCCCCTCACACACCCCCTGAACACATACTCCACATAACCCACCTGGGAGAATGCAATGCCTCACATCCTAACACAAGATCCCACAAAGAACCTCCACCCTGGGTTATGTTGTGTGAAGCACAGGGACACTCTTTGGACTTTTAGCCAAACAACTTCCAGGACAACACTCCCAGCCATCCTGTCAGCACAGGCAGCCCACCCCACAGGGAAGCAGAGTCAAAAGGAAGGGAGGATGGGCATGCTGGGAAGGGGGGTGGAGGCAATAGCATGATGGGAGTCGTAGTCACAGCTCTACATCCCCCACCACATGGCCCAGCAAGCTCACACTCACGCATGCACATCCCACAGAGAGTGGAAAGGCC
Organism: Calotriton arnoldi; assembly: GCA_963921515.1. Lineage (NCBI taxonomy): Eukaryota > Metazoa > Chordata > Amphibia > Caudata > Salamandridae > Calotriton > Calotriton arnoldi. The sequence goes on along the minus strand of CAWUFW010023695.1, from coordinate 6,706 downwards.
CATCAAAGATGTCTGACACTGTTGCTGTGTCGTGGGGAGCACAAGGGCATGCTGGGAACTGCACACCAACCAACAGCAGGACACCACTGTCAGCCATCTTGCCATTGCTCTCACACCCACACACACTGAACTCCCCACAAAAGCAAGTAAGTATGGGAATGCTGGGAAGTGGGGTGGAGGCAATAGCATGATGGGAGTCATAGTCACAGACATAGCTCACCCCCACAACTGTCCCATCAACACCACGCTGAACCATGCTCACATCACAGGGAGTGGAAAACAACTGACAAGATGGCTGACACTGGCTACTGCTGTGGGGAGCACAAGGCCCTGCTGGCAACTGTGCAACAACCAACAGCAGGACACCACTGACTGACATCCTGAAAGACAACTTTCACTCCCTGCAATGCAAGCACAGTCCATGGTGGGATAACTGACTGGCTGGGTGGGAAGGAGGGCCGGCTGTCAACCAAATACAACCAATGCAGATCATGTTCACACCCCAACAAATACATAGAAATGCCCAAATAATGCAGGACAATATGCTACACCAATATCAACCCCTGACTGTGACAACTTAGGACAATGCAATGTACAGGCCCGCACCCAGAGGCACAGTCACAACTGTCAGGTGTGTCAACCATTGATGCCTGCAGAAACATAACATACATTGTGTGTGTCTCCCAAAAACAGGTGATGATGGGGACACAGCAGCAGACACTGAGGAGTCCCAGTCCCAGGCTCAAGAGGATACAGAGCTCACTGGTGTCGTACAGCCTCTGCCCTCCTCGGACGAAGAAGACCAACCTGGCACCTCCGGTGCAAGTCAACATGCAGCACCAGCAGGACCACCAGCTGCACCCCCTGCACCCACCCCTCCAACAACTGTCACCACAAATACCATCCCTGCCGACATGGACAGAACAAGGAGCACCACCAGCACAGGGACCCTGGACCAACGTGGGGCCATGGACACCACCACCACCACCAACCCCCAAGGGGGACCAGGGTCATCTGTGCGTGCCACTGCACGCACTGCACATGTCAGCCGGGGTGGTGGGAGGGGTGGGAGACAGAGGTCGCTGCTTGCAGAGGTGTCTGGTGTGCATGACGACCCACAACTGGTACGCATAGCAGATGCGTACCAGTCCAGCACCGGAGATCTCAGCCAGGTAGTGGGGCTCCTCAGAGACATGAAACAGCAGCAGGCTGCCCATCATGCCCGCTTGGACTCTCACATGTCCCGCGTGGAGTCCAAGTGGGATGCACTGCAAGAGATGACGGCGGTGCACAGGGACATATTACAATGCCTCCGCCAGATGAACAGTAACCAGTCTACACCTCCCTGTGTGCCAACAACATCTGGTGCTGAACAAACTGCAACTGCCACAGGGAGGGAGGATGACTCTGGCGGAGAGTCCCCTGCACCGCAGCAGCCTGTACTTGAGGGGCCCCCAAAGAAGAGGGGTCTTCCGAGGAGGGGCAAGTGAGAGGCCGATGGCCAAGTGCAACCCCAGGAAGCCTGAACCTGTTCTGGATGTTCACCTTTGTGCACAGACTGTTCACCCTGTTGACGGCAACACAACTCCCACACATGACATGGGGAGTACAAGTTGGACCAATGTCTCAGACAACTGTGGCCCCGATACTGGGGATTTTGTCTACCACGACTTTCAATTCACCTAGGAACTTCTGATTGCAATATAAATGTACAGCACTAACAATCCTATGCACTATTCACACAAATGTATCACAATAAACACACTAATACACCATACTTGCCTCTGTTGTGATTCCAACGTGGGTGCTGTCATGGGGATGATGAACTGCAAAATTACACTGTGTATGCGGACTGCAACAGCAAGTACAACACAGGCATGTGAGTAAAGGCAACGTGACACATATGAGGGAGACACACCACCAGGGCTACACAACACATACACACCTAGGCCATCTGACTCATTGCCTACACTGATGTTGCCAGGGAAGACGGTGCAATGCACAGACACCACACCTATTCCCAGTTGTAGTCAAGTAGCCCACAGGTGCAGTAAGCAAATGGCAGTCAAATGTGTGACCACAGACAACGCACATCACAAAGTGAAGCACAGGTTTATTACACAGTTGCAACATGTCGTAACCACTACAGATGCAAGGTAATCCCACCTGGCAGCGGGCACACAGTCAACAACTGTAGAAGGAAGGAAGTCCATGGGTGTGGCGCACATCACCTGTAGGGACACAACAGCTACCACCCTGGAAGTACAATCACGTCGTCGGTGGACACAGTTGACCAAACGAATCTGAAAGTACCCTGTGAAGGACAGAAATGACACACAGTCAAAAGCAATGGAGAACAGGACAGAACAGCAAAACTCATGCACAATACATGTTACAAGATACCCACCCAGAACCAAGTTAGCATGTCAACACTGTTGGGGAGTACAGACCACCTGTAAGCACACATCGCTACACACATCCAGTCAAGTAGCCCATGGACACACTCCAACAGCACCAGAGCACCACCTACACATATCATGCCAACTCACATCATTGACATGACACCTCAGGATACTCACATTCAGCTAAAGAAGTTGGTGATGAGCTGTGTGCGGACATCACCCTCATCATCATCATCATCACTGGCATCGTGGTCCAGGCCAGGATCCTCCACAGGTGGCGGATGTTGGTCATTGTCATCCTGGATGAGAGGCAACTCCTTCCGCACTGCCAGGTTGTGGAGCATACAGCAGACGATGATAATCTTGCACACCTTCGCTGGGGCATATGGGAGGGACCCTCCTGTCTTGTCGAGGCAGCGGAAGCGGCTCTTCAGGAGACCAAATGTCCGCTCAATCACTCTCCTGGTCCGACCATGTGCCTCATTGTAGCGCATCTGGGCTGGTGTCACAGGGTTCCTGAGGGGTGTCAGCAACCACGGCATGTTGGGGTATCCCGAGTCACCTATGGACAGACAAGTGCACATTAGCTGACTTGGAAAAGTGGGCGGAATACTACAGATCAGATCACACACAATGGCACAAAGTCAGTACACACCGACAAGCCAGGCACGCTGGTTCTGCATCCGTGCCATCATCCTGGGGATGCGACTACTCCTCATCACAAAGGCATCGTGTGCTGAACCAGGGAAACGGGCACACACGTGTGTGATGGTCATATCTGCAAGACACACCACCAGTGCATTGACCGAGTGGTAGTGCTTGCGGTTACGGTAGGCCTGCTCCTGGGCCTGTGGTGGTACCAAAGCCACATGTGTCCCATCAATGGAGCCAATGACATGCGGCATCCTCCCCAGGGCATAGAAGTCACTCTTCACGTCAGTGAGTCGTTGCAGTCTAGGGAAATAGATGTACCGGTTCAGGTATAGCAACATTGCCTCCAAAACATCGCGGAGCACACGGCTCAACATGGTCTGTGACATCCCATCAGCAGTCGCCACAGTATGTTGGAAGGTACCGGTGGCAAAGAAGTGTAGGGCTGCCATCACCTTCACCTTGGGGGTCAGCGCTGTAGGATACAGCCGGCCAGGCTGCAAATGTGGGGCCAACTGCACTGCCAAATCCTCAATCAGCTGCCTGGTGAAGCGGTACCGTCGGATGCTGTCCCGTTCCACCATCGTTGCCAGGTCTGGGAATGGTCTATGGACAGCAGGAGCCCTGCAGTGCAGAGGAGAAGAAAGCAAGATTGTCAGTCACCCCACATATGCGGCATTGAACACACTCAATATCACATCATACATCATTATGAGGCACAACTACATGAAGTGTGCAGTTCCGTAAGGACATGTATGGTACATACATGGCCAACATCTGTCATCACGGTTCAACAAGTGGCATCAATAAGTCCCAGGTTGGCCCATTGGATATCATGAGGCCGTGTCACAGTTCCCATCTCCTGCTGCCATGTCACAATCACCCCCCACAGTGACATGTGAGGACAGATGTGCCCCAGGCATCACAGCTCAACGACAGGTACATTCCCAGGGACCCTGTATTGCCACATGCACACTGGCATTACATGGAGTATCATGTATACACCACAGCAAAACAACCATGACCCCCACAGGTAGTGGTCCCACTTGCCTCTGCAGGACAGACATGGACGTCTGTGACACACACACGCACAACATCAAAGTCCATGCACACACAACGTGGATGTGGAGACTGTCTCCCATTGTGCACATGAAATCAGAGACATTGTAAACACTACATGCACACAGACTGTGGAGGACCATCACTATTGTGCCACTGGGACACCCTGGCTCAAACATACCGTCCTACATGGGACTCACGGGGTATGTGACATGACATACACATACACCACCGTGAAATGTGACCATGGCACATGCACAGATATGAACAGTTGCACATCACAGTGGTCATGTACACGTAACACCCAGGATCCTGTCCCCATGAACACGTGCACAGCCTGGGGGTGGCTGCCCCCAGGTGACACCCACAGGACAACATGTACACCAACATACACACAATAGGAAATGCAGCCTTACATGCCTTATGATACAGTTTTTGACAGGCTGTCGTGTTGTAGGTGTGCCCCTCACTCCCTGGGAGCTATCTGTGGCTGGCATATGTTCATCTGAGACAGGCATGGTGACATATGCCAGTCACTTGTACAGGGATGCATTGAACAGCAATGGACCGATCGGTGCGCCCGGCCGGCCCATTGCATTCAATGTGTGCGGGTACGCGTTGTACCCCTGTACGCGTTGAACAGCAATGGACCGATCGGTGCGCCCGGCCGGCCCATTGTATTCAATGTGTGCGGGTGCAGCGTTGTACCCCTGCACGCGTTGAACAGCAATGGACCGATCGGTGCGCCCGGCTGGCCCATTGCATTCAATGTGTGCGGGTACGCGTTGTACCCCTATGCAGCGTTGATACCGCAATGGACCGATCGGTGCGCCCGGCCGGCCCATTGCATTGAATGTGTGCGAGTACGCGTTGTACCCCATGCAGCGTTGAACAGCAATGGACCGATCGGTGCGCCCGGCCGGCCCATTGCATTGAATGTGTGCGGGTATGCGTTGTACCCCTGTACGCGTTGAAAAGCAATGGACCGATCGGTGCGCCCGGCCGGCCCATTGCATTCAATGTGTGCGGGTGCGCGTTGTACCCCTGCACGCGTTGAACAGCAATGGACCGATCGGTGCGCCCGGCCGGCCCATTGCATTCAATGTGTGCGGGTACGCGTTGTACCCTATGCAGCGTTAGTGCCGCAATGGACCGATCGGTGCGCCCGGCCGGCCCATTGCATTCAATGTGTGTGGGTACGCGTTGTACCCCTGTACGCGTTGAACAGCAATGGACCGATCGGTGCGCCCGGCCGGCCCATTGCATTCAATGTGTGCGAGTGCAGCGTTGTACCCTGTACGCGTTGAACAGCAATGGACCGATCGGTGCGCCCGGCCGGCCCATTGCATTCAATGTGTGCGGGTACGCGTTGTACCCCTGCATGCGTTGAACAGCAATGGACCGATCGGTGCGCCCGGCCGGCCCATTGCATTCAATGTGTGCGGGTACACGTTGTAGCCCTGTACGCGTTGTACCGCAATGGACCGATCGGTGCGCCCGGCCGGCCCATTGCATTCAATGTGTGCGGGTACGCGTTGTACCCCTGTATGCGTTGAACAGCAATGGACCGATCGGTGCGCCCGGCCGGCCCATTGCATTCAATGTGTGCGGGTACGCGTTGTACCCCTGTACGCGTTGTACCGCAATGGACCGATCGGTGCGCCCGGCCGGCCCATTGCATTCAATGTGTGTGGGTACGCGTTATACCCCTGTACGCGTTGCACAGCATTGGACCGATCGGTGCGCCCGGCCGGCCCATTGCATTCAATGTGTGCGGGTACGCGTTGTACCCCTGCACACGTTGAACAGCAATGGACCGATCGGTGCGCACCCATTGACAATGGCCTAGCCTGGCAACGGACGCTTTTTCGAAATTCGAACGAGTCGGTTGCTGGAAATTCAGTTGGTCACCCACAACAATGTTGCAAAATCATGTATGTCATGAAGTTGAAGATTTGAAGGATGCTGTGGGCGTGTATTGGTGCTGCTATTCCATGGATTGGCCAGATTCAGAAGATGCAAACGACTTGGACCTATCACTTTGGACACATGGGACAGTATCTGCCTCTGCAGCACATATATATTGCTGGCTGTTCCCCTGAGAGCTCACTTGCCTGCACTACATGCTCCAGGACGACATCTGCCACTGCACTGCTGCTGTCTCTGCCCCCTTTGGACCCTGCAATGGCACGTACTGTGGAGAGAGCCCCAGCCTTCAGCCTTGAGGAGAACCAGGCCCTGCTGGACAGCCTACTTCCACAGTACAGCAAGCTGTATGGGACACCAGGGGAGCAGGTGAGTGTTCTGTGCACTGCCTTTCTGAATGTGCATTTTGTCTGACTAGCAAGGCTGAAAGTCTGCACGCCACTGGCTAGCAGGCTCACTGAGTAGTTGTCACCCCCCATAGTGTGTAGTGACATGCACTGGACAGGTATGGTGCAGTGACAGTGCATTTGAACAAGGTTTTACTTCCCATGCAATGATACCATGTAGTGACTTCTGGCAAACTGTCCATGGGCAGCGTTGCACTGCCTGTGTACATCATGTGCCCCTGTGATTGAGACATGTATATACAACTGTGTCATGCACGGATA
>CAWUFW010023694.1:0-71305 GCA_963921515.1 Calotriton arnoldi | reverse complement strand
ATAGGTGTGGGGTGGATGCAGGCTGGCAGATGGATGGAAAAGGAGTGATGCAGGCAGAGGTAGGTGCAGGATGGATGCAGGCGGGCTGATGTATGGAAAACGAGGGATAAACACAGAGGTAGGTGTGGGGTGGATGTATGCTGAGTGCTGACAGATATATGGAAAAGAGGTGATACAGAGGTAGGTGTGGGGTGGATGCAGGCTGGCAGATGAGTGGAAAAGGAGTGATGCGGGCAGAGGTAGGTGCAGGGTGGATGCAGGCTGCCAGATGTATGGAAAAGGAGTGATGCAGACAGAGGTAGTTGTGGGGTGGATGTATGCTGACAGATGTGTGAAAAAGAGGTGCTACAGTACAGAGGTAGGTGTGGGGTGGATGCAGGCTTGCAGATGAGTAGAAAAGGAGTGATGTGGGCAGAGGTAGGTATGGGGTGGATGAAGGCTGCCAGATGTATGGAAAATGAGTGATGCAGACCGGTAGATGCGGGATGGATGCAGGCTGGCAGATGTATGGAAAAGGAGTGATGCAGGCAGAGGTAGGTGAGGGATGGATGCAGGCTGCCAGATGTATGGAAAAGGAGCGATGTAGACAGAGGTAGGTGTGGGGTGGATGTATGCTGACAGATGTGTGAAAAAGGAGTGATACAGACAGGTAGGTGCAGGATGGGTGCAGGCTGGCAGATGTATGAAAAAGGAGTGATGCAGAGATAGGTGCAGGATGGGTGCATGCTGGCAGATGTGTGGAAAAGGAGTAATGCAAGCAGAGGTAAGTGCAGGATGGGTACAGGCTTGCAGATGTATGGAAAAGGAGTGATACAGAGAGGTAGGTGCGGGATGGGTGCCGGTTGGCAGATCTATGGAAAAGGAGTGATGCCAAGAGGTAGGTGCGGGATGGGTGCAGGATGGCAGATGTATGGAAAAGGAGTGATGCAGTGTGGTAGGTGTGGGGTGGGTGCAGGCTGGCAGATGTATGGAAAAGGAGTGATGCAGACAGAGGTATGTGCAGGATGGGTGCAGGCTGGCAGATGTATGGAAAAGGATTGATGCCGAGAGGTAGGTGTTGATGCAGGCTGGCAGATGTATGGAAAAGGAGTGATGCGGGCAGAGGTAGGTGCCGGGTGGATGCAGGCTGCCGGATGTGTGGAAAAGGAGTGATGCAGACAGAGGTAGGTGTGGGGTGCATGCAGGCTGAAAGAGCCGTGGGAAAGGAAAAGTATAAGTAGGCATGGGTACAGAAAAACAGAGGTATGTGTAGGAATAGGTGCAGCCAAAAAGAAGTATAGGCCAAAGACAAAAAAATGAAATGGGCACACTTTCACATGTTCAAAAAAGAAGCACCAATAATTAATTATTAAACATTTCAATAACCTGTCATGTAGCAACATTTTTGATATTGTAGAGATTCTGTTACTTAGGTTCCTAGAGTGTTAACAGGACGCTAGTAGAGGAAAGAGTAACTATAGCTAACATTTAGCCTCATAGTAGGAGAAGAGAAGGAAGGCTGCAACAGAAACACAGCACAGAAATAATAGTACTGTTTGTGTAATATCTTTACAGGACCTGAATGAGAGGTCGGTAATAGTAATGGGAGCACAAATAAGATGATCAAACAACCACAAAATGTCATGGGCTTGAAAAAAGCCCATTCAAGTCAAGGGCGGACGGGGGGCTGGATCAAAGCCATGCTCTCTCTATACATCTTATTGCCCTTTATTTTTAAGAACGGATGAAATGAGGTTCATCCTATAGCTAGATCGAACAATCATTGCCAATGCCAATAGGTCCCTCTTTTGACTAAAAGTGCCTTTTGTGTCATTGAAGAATTTAAGCACTAAAAAAGTAATTACACATGTACTCTGTCACTCTTTGTTCTACTCATGCATCCATTCATCCATCCACTGACTCATTCTTGCATTCCCTCTCTGACACGACAACATCACAACACACACAAACTCAACAACATATTAAAGGTAAATAAAAAGAATGCAAGTATAAAAAATAAAAAATGCTGTTGCTTAAACATGGTGGGCAAATTCTTGCTTAATAACAAAACTAAACATAGCACCAGTTGCTATCTTTGTGGTATTGTACCTAGAATGTCATTGTTTGCATTTCCAGTATGGCTGCCATGTTTAGAACCAACCTTTTGGCTATCATAGAGAGGTAGACAAATGATACACAGTGGACAACAGCATTCCATAATGGTCACAAGTTTAGAGGAAGTGGCCTGGCGGGAGGTGGCACACTGCATATGAAATGCTCGGCAATCAAGGAGCCGGTTAGCACTGTCTGGGGAGCTGAGGTATGCTCTTAAGAAAAGTTAAAATAAAAATAGGAGAAGTAAATAAAGTAAAGGGAAACAGTGAAAGGAGAAAGCTGAAAATGTATGGACAGACCTCCAGCCCAAACACTGTAACACACTTATTTTCAGGTGTTCAAAAATTCTGTAATTCACAATGCATGAGAGCCAATGACTGATCTTGACTGAACCACTACCATATCCAGTACGCTGTCATGGGTGAAATCAGAGTGGAAATGAAACTCAGACAGCCTAATGACACTAGAGGGTTGACCCAAAGGCCATCTATGTATCTATGAATATATATATGTATATAAATTGATGCATGTATTATTCAATGATTTTTTATTATCAGTAGGCCCTAGCAAACCATTGCAATCCACTTGCGGAATTTGGCGACTCTGGCCAAATTCTGCCAATCGCTACATGGCGGAATTTTTAATCCTGCAAGCCTCCAGAAATGTGAAGTGGTGAGCGCGATGGAGATTTGGCATCAAATTCCAAAATTATACATAATTACAGTTGGGAAAGCAAAATACTCTCTCTCCTAGGAGGATCTAACAATCTCACATTGCAAATCTTCTATTATCCAAGGTTTGTCGGAGAGGGTAACCAACACCAAACCACTTGCCTGCTATGGTAATCTGTGAGATTCCGTCTAGTAAAATACCTACCTGTAGGCATGTATACAGAGTAATAATAGTCCACCATGAAATGCCTATTGACTTTAACATGCATTTTTTAGAATCAGTATGTCAGGCCTACTGCCTGTATTGTAACTTTTCATAATAAACAGTCAGTATATAACCTGTATCATTGGCTTGTCACCATAACCAATATAGACACTACTCTGTGGGCATAAGCTTCCCCACATGGGAACCATCGGGATGTAATAAAATTGCAAATATCTGCAAAATTACAGTTGTCAAAACAATATAAAATAATAAGGGATATCCTACTGCAAATCTTCAAACTCCATTGCTTAGGGGCTGGGTCACCTTCACCTAAGCCCTTGCCTTCTATGGTAATCTGTGAGATTCTGCATAACAAAAATACCTGCCATGAGGCTTTAGCACAGTGTATTAGCAATCCACCTTTAAAGGCCTATTGCCTTTAACACCTACTTTTCACAATTAATTCAGGAATCTGACGTAACTTTTCCCAGTGTACTCATAAGGCCCATAGCATTTTGTTTTTCAAAAGCAGTATAGCAAGTAAACATAAGTAACAACGAGTTACAGCATGCCGTATTCATTTGGTATTGCCAACAGAGCTAAAGTGTCTACAGTAGCTGGCCTACCCAACAAGCTTATGCACATGTATACGCAACATGCAAATGCAACATGCATATCATGGCATTAGCAATAGTATAGTAACACACTGTGTGCCGTACAGTCCCAGCACAGCAATACATCAAAAAAGAAGGCAATAGGATCCTCACTTAATATATTAATCATCATTGAAGTCTGAGTCAGTGACATTGTACTGCAATACCTACAGCAGTCACTGCTGAAGGGGTGACCAAATGTCTTTTGACCTAGATTTAGCTGGTAACAATGTTCTAGATGTGTCTGCAGCATTATTACTGCAGATAAGATCTTGAATCCACTCATGTATGGAAGGTGGTGGGCTCTGCCCCACCTCATCACCAGTCAATTCTTAGCGGGTAGGAGTGCCAGAGTTGCATATTTTCTAGTAGCAATAATCACATCTTCAATATAGCCCAACAGTGCATGCATAGGGATATCTCTAGTCTATGACATGTCATTCTACCTACTTCAGTGAAAACATTCTGCCAGTAAGTTTGTATACCAGGCCACCTCCATGACAGGTGCATGAGGTCCGCCCCTCCCAATAACATCTTTGATATCTGGCATAAGCAATCAGCCTGTAATTCTGCAGTCTGACTGGTGTCTAATAATAGTGTTCTATGAACTTAAACTGTATTAGCCTATGCCTCCTACTGAGAAAGTCACGTCTAATGAACAGCAATGTAGCCACTGCTCATCAGTCTTATCTCCTTTGCAGATGTGCCCAATTGTCGTACAAAGGCAGAGTGTTCCATTATAATTTAAAAAGTCTACAAATAATAGTCTTTGGTTCTCATATCTTTTGATTCCAGTTTGTGAGTTGGATGAAAGACTCAAGCTCACCAGGAAAGCCTACCATAGCTCTTTTCCTTGCCCGCCGAATTCTATACTAGTGGAACACATTGAGCTTTGACAAAATAGGACCACCTTCTTTATTCTGCTCAAGAGTCTTGAAACTTGTCAGTAAACAAGTCTACCATGCGAACCACATCAAGACTCTCAGATTGAGAATTGATACCCTCCTCCATAGGTACAGGCAGCCATGTGCACCAGGTGGTCCGCATTTCCACCAAATAGAGCAAGACAAATTTGCCCTTCTTCATTAGCCATCTCCGGAGCAGCCAGACTATCCTGCTCTGATAAGAGGGTTAGTGTAGGCCATTTCATTCTTAGCTGCCACTCAGCACACTCAAATTCATTCAGCAAGCTCTGCATCTTGCTAAAGGTGGCTGAAGTGGAATAAATATAACATTCTAGGCAAAATTAGAATCTTCAGGATGGACACTCACCTAGCCAGAGATAGCGGGAGTTTGACCCCTTTCTCTATACTATCTGCTTGCTTGTCCATGACCACTCCATATCTGCAGCGGAACACCTCCTTTGGGCTTCTGTGGACTATAATCCCTAGGTATGGCACAGAGTCCATCTAAGTTGAAACTCTAGTGGGCATTTTGTTGTAGAGCAGGAGGTCATCAGCATATGCAGTTAGTAGTCTCTGGCCAAGAAATCCAAGTCCCCTCTCAGCATGTCTCTCAGAACTCAACTCAGCAGTTCAGACACCTAGGCATACAGTAACGGCCAGAGTGGGCAGTCCTGTCTCATTCACCTAGAAATTGAAATCTGGTTGGTAATATGACAATTCACCATGATTATGGCTATTGGGTTGATATATAACAAATGGATCAGTTGGAGAAAAACTTTACCTACCCCTATTTCTCGTCCAATAAGACTACAGCCACATTTACTTCAGTGATAATTTGTCGTAGCCCTTACGTCTAAAAATGATGAGTGCTCGACCTGCCAGAGATGAAATCAGATTGTTCTGGGAGAACCAGACCTGACTGAGTGGGGTGGTTTGATTTGCTAGGACTTAGGCAACAACATTGGTGTCTATATATTGAATAAAGAGAGTGGGCAATAAGAAGAGCAGAGGTCCACCTGCTTATCTGGCTTTAAAAGAATGACCACTCAGGCCTCTCTCATTGTAGTTGGCAGGCAACCTCTCTCACGCACTTCCCGAAATAATGTAGAGATTTGGAGTTAGGCCATCTGTGCCAGGAAGCCAGACATCGGGCATACTTTTGAGAACAATCTTCAGTTCTTCTAGTGTTGGAGTCACCAATACTTTTCTATGTGCGTCTTCAAGCTATGCCATAGTCAGTTCCTCCAGGTATTTGGTAATCTCCTTCCTCGAAATCATGGTGGGAGATGAATACAGCTCAGCATAATATTGTTTCAACCTCTCTGCTGTCACCAGGAAATTGCATAGCATCTGACCACCAAGAATTTAATAGAGGTGATATAGCCCATTGACCATTTAGGATGTATTAGGTGTGCCAAAGTCATGTTTGGGTGTTTTACTTCCCCACATGCCGTCAACAGCATATTTCCCTAAGTATTTAACTTCTCTGTCGGCCATATCATAAAACTCATCCAATTTAGAGTTAATTTTGTTCAGGAGGTGTTCATCACCGATCTGAACATGGGACTTTTGAAGAAAGCTAACTCATCCTCAAGTTTGGTTGGATGGTGTTACTTTCATTTTAGAACCCTGGCTTGTTTAGAAATATTAATGTGTCAAATATATGCCTTAAAAACTTACCAGACCATCTAAAAACCCTCCTGGACCCGTAATTGGTCATGAAGTATAGGATAACAGCTGACTTAATCTCAGCTTGGAATGCCTTACATAACACTGACTCAGAGGGTAATCTCTCTGTGCAACTAGGTGGTTATCAATCAGGCATGTCAAATTCTACAAAGCCCGGTGAGTGACCAGAGTATGTGTAAAAGACTTGACCCATGAAGCAAGGCATAATCAATGCAGGAATACTAGTCATGGACTGCAGAGTAGAATGTAAAATCTGAACCACATGGATTCCTATGACTCCATAAATCGACCTTGGCTGCAGCAAAGGGTCTCCAAGGGCACCTGCAGATCTGAAAATATCGGGGTTAAGACTGCAATTAAAATCACCCCATATCACTGTATTTCATGATTGCTTAGCTACATGATTTTACACTTAATAATATGGGTTATCATAATGGGCCATATACATTCACTCATATAATTTTCCTGTCCTCCAATGCACACACAGCTATAATAAACCTCACCTCTGGATCTCAAATAGTCTTGATCACTTGTATACCTAGATCCCTTTGTGCCCAGATTAGAACCCACTTTGCATGTAAGCAAAATGTCATTACATGACACACTTCTCAAAATGCTTTTGTCATGGTCTGAGTAGACTGTGGAGTAAGATTCATTCCGTAAATAAATGTTATGTTGATCAAGTGTTGCTTGAAGTATGTAGCAATACTGCTCACTTTACAATAATCGTTTAATCCCCTTATGTTCCAGGAGGGCAATTTGAGGGTTATCCTAGTATTGGTAGCTACTATAACCTAACATGCAAGAAATGTGAAGCTGACTAGTGTAGTGCATGTTTAGTACCTCTAGCTCCCATATCATAACTATTAATGATTCTGTTGACATTCTTCCAGCACTTGTCTCACCCTTCCCTTCTGCCCCAACCCACACAGTGAACCCCAAATTGCTGTGATTGAAACCATCCCTATCAACAGCACAAAAACTTCCCCAGCATTAACAAGAGAATTAAGAAGAGTATGCTGAGTGTAGCATAAGTCGAGCTCACTACCCTTTGCCTAGCTGCAGTGGTGGCTGTGAATATCGATTATGCAGATCGGGCAGCCACACAAATATGAATTTTGCATATTTGATAAATAGGCTGAAAATTACTCCGGCATGAACACTGGTAGTCTCAGCATGTTTTTAGGACCTACAGCTCTCAAGACCTAAACCACAACATCCAAACTATGGGCTTGATTTAAATGTTGGTAGTAAGCATACTCCATTGCAATGGCCAATTAGGAACGGCGGACATGAAGCTGTTTTTTACTCCCCGTCACCAGCAGACAAAACTTGGTGGTAAGAGGCAGTAAAAAACAAAGAATGCCCCTCTAGCCATGGGAGGTGACTCCAATGGTGAGAGGGGAATTTTCTATTTTATTTCCCCAAAAAATTAATCCGCTGTGGGATATTCTTTTTGAAAATAAAAAAGTCATGTTGACAGAGCGCTCCATAAAACTGCAAACAGCATTGACAGGAACGACCGTTACAGCAGATCCTGGCAAGAAATGACTGACAGTTTGGCAGTCATTTCATAATTTGGCACGCGGACATGCAGTCAAGGCAACGGAGTGAATTACTCCATCGCCCACACTGCAATACCTCTGTCCCCAAAATATAAATCGACACCTATGTCTCTAATGTAAATTAAAGTGCCTCACCCCATGCACATCAACATAATAATCAACAACGGTGTAATATTGCACATCACCTGTAAAGGATATAGACCATCAGGTAAATGCAGTCATTGTAAGTCTAGAAAGAGCTTTCCCTATCTCCCCTCACAGCCCCAGTCACAGCGCTACAATGAGTAGAATGTTTTTTCAAGGCTTTCATGGTATGGGTCAGAGAAGATCAACGACTTGCCCTCCAATGTGAACCGGAGATGAGCCCGGTGTAACATGCTCGTGAGAAACCAGGACTTGTTTCTAATTTCCCCCCACTTTTTGCCCCCATTTGGACTACTAAGTGCTGGTTTTCTGACTCTGATTGCAACCTGGTCTCAGCTAACCAGACCCTGTGCTCTGATTAAAAGTACATTGTAATTAGGTATAATTACAATTGGTACTGACAACCTAACTGTAAGTCCCTAGTATATGGTAGGGCATATAGGTTTAGAGGCCCAGTAATTTTAATACACTTAAGTGTGCACTACTGTGGCACCTGCTGTCATTTTAAAAGCCAGCCCTGCCTTGCAAGCTGCTTTGAAATTGGAATGATATGCAAATTCGACTTTGGAATTAAAGGTACTTCCAAAGCCTCAATCTACCTTTTTTACATATATGTCATCCTAAAGTCTCCCCTAGGTGCCCCAGGTGTAGGATGCCTTGTAACTGTAAGCAGAGACATTATAACATATGTTTTATAAGCCCTGGCAAGGAAAGAACTGCCAATTTAGTTTTTCCCTATTGTAGAAAACTAGCTCCATAGGCTACAATGGGAATATTTCATTTTAGTATAAACATTGACAGGAGCTAGCGAGAAATTTCATTCAAAGACTCAAAATGTTAGTTATGATAAATTCAACAACTTGTCACTGTTAACTTTATAATAATTATTACAGAAAATAAGTTATAGAACTTTCTTTTCTGTAAGCCAAAATTCAGCCTTCCCGCTGCCCTCTCCAGATTGGCCAGCCTCTGCCAGGCTGAGCCAAGCTATCTTAATGAGGTGCGAAGTGGCCTTCTATAGAGACAAAGGATTTCTTGTGGGTAGAGAAATCCAGCTGCAGAAGCAAAAGGCAGGATGGGTGCGGAGTATCCAAACTGGTCTTCAAAGGGAGAATGGCACTTAATAGCACAGGCTCACTCCCACATCCTGCACCCCCAGCCACATAGGAGCCACTGTAATTAGATTAGTGAAGGGGATGGAAGGGGAGTGTTAGATAATCTTAGCCACACCAGTGGGTTGACTTAGCCAGATTTAACCCTCCTGGAGAGAGTTTCTCCATTTTGGATTTCGGAAGAACAGTGCTTTCTGGGACAAGTATATGCCACAATTTATAGGAAGTGGTCATACCTGAGGGTGGCACCCTGCATCCCATTGGTCAGGGGTGACCCCCTGCTTGATGCACAGGAACACTGAATAAATATGGAAGAGTTGTCAAGCAACTCAGATCTACTGCCCAAACAAGGAGTAGAAGGACTGCCCTGCTGGAACCCTGATCTGCACCCAAAGGACTGCACTCTGAAGGACTGCACCTGCCGCACAATCTGGTACTATAGCCCTAAGGACTTTGCCTGGCTTCACAAGGATTACGGAGTGGAATCCCTGCAAGCTACAGGTTAACAGAGCTCCATCGAGAAGTCCCCATCCTGGAGTGCGTCCAGTAGACTCTTAAGGATTTGGTGAGGTGTATTGTGGGAATTGTAGTCCCAACATCCCAAGGACCAGCTCAAAGCTTCTAGATCCTTGGATTGGTTTTTTGGACACTTTGTACCCACAAGAGGATCTTCAGGAAGAATTCCAGAAGGTTGGAGCAACTTTTGGAAAAACTTCCAAAAGGTGACCGACCAGATGCCAAGAGTGAAGCCGGCTACGGCGAACCGCGACCTGGTCTGGATTTCATGTTCGTCCCGCTGAAAGCTCTGGAGCTCAAGACTTCCAGGAGTTGACCGAGGGCTCGCACTGGTCCAAGCCAACAAATCCGCTGCAATCTGGCCTGTTGGAGAGGCCCGCTCGACGTCGAGAGAAAATCCTCCAGAAAAGTTTCTAAATGCAAAGATATAATTTGGACCGTGGCCTCCCGCTGAGTATGTCTGACCAGGCCTCTATTGTGGTCGACCTCAAACTTTGACTTTTTCTAGCGCGACCAGATGTCCCAAGTTGGACCAATTGGTCTTTAAGCACTAGAAAGTGTTTATTCTTTAAAGATTCATTTCTCCGGTTCCCTACATTGGATTTTTGTCATTTTGGTGTCTATTTATCCATAAAAATATAACCTATTTTAATAAATTAGTGCTGGATTGTTCCTGTGTATCTTGGTGTTGTTAAATGCTTTACACACCTGTCTCCTAAGTTAAGCCTGCCTGCTCATTGCCAGCTACCAAGGGTTGAGCAATGGAATAAATTAATGAGACCATGACTGAACCTCTTATTGTGTTTGTGGCCTTATTACTAGTGGTAGGTCCCTACCTATCACTACTAATAACCCACTTTCCAACAATGCTGTATTACATGTTAATTGACCTCAGCTTTTTAAGTGAGGAAGGATATTCTCGCTTTTTGCACAGTGATAGTGAAGTTGGGGAGCAGCAAAAGAGGAGATTCTGATTGTTGCAGATCATGCTTGTCCCAGGCTGCTTGGGGCAATGCATCACAGTCCATACAATGAAGAAGTCTCACAATGATTAGCCTGCAGGGGTGCCAGGTACAGGTCTCGGACCAGCAATTGGTGTGTCCGCTTCACCACATACATTGCAGAAAAGTGTCTCTACTCAACACGTCCAGCTGCAAGTTTTCTATATATAATTTATTGTTTCCTGTGTTGGTGGATTCAGGCACCTAGAGAATCCTTATGTTGGTGTTTCGTGATCTGTTCTCTGCATCGTTGAGTATTTAACTGTCTCAAAAAGCTTCCAAAGAGCTTAAACCTGATAAAGCAGTTGTGGGAGTGGTAAAAGAACGTAGAGATCAGGGAGATAAACAACAGGGAGAGAGAGAGAAACCACAGGGTGAGTTAAGGGGCAACAAATACATGCCTGCAAAGTCTGAGAAGAAGGGAGGGCAGGCAAGAAACATGTGCACAAAGTGTGGGTTTCCCTCGCATTTTCCCAACTCCCGATTTTGCCCTGCGAGAAATGTCTCATGTCGCAAGTGCTGGAAACTGGGGCATTTTGCAAATGTGTGTGTTTCCCGTGGTGATGTCAACACAGTTTATACTGATGAAGATAAGAGTGACTTGTTGGTTGAAGCTGTGAGTACAGTAAGAAATTTGATTCTCGTGGTCAAAGATGAATCTGAGGGTTGTGTGGATCCGATTATTGAAGTAAATGTTGATGGAAAACATATTTAACTGTTGGTGGATTCTGGTGCACGCATGACCATGATCACAGAGGAGCTCCAGACAGAAATCCTGTGTCTTACGAAGGCAGAAGGATCAAGTTAAAGGTTTTTTTTTAAACCACTTTAATTTTCAAAGATAGTCGTATTCAAGGAAAGGTTTATGTGGCATATTGCCCCACGTTCTTTGCTCAACCTAGTATGCTGGCCTTGTTAGTGACTGCTTCATTCTCAATCTCTGACACAAGTTGTTCTGCCATACCTGGTAGCATACTGATCAAGTCTTTCTAACATATGATCCATGTGGAATGAAAACATACCAGTCTGGTCATGCAGCAGAAGCTAAATGGTGTCCTCTCCCATGTCATCTTTTTTTATTTTTTTATTTTTGGAGTTTTGTATAGCGCCAACAAGACCCAAAATAGGGTATCAGAGCGCTTCACAGTACTGAGTAACAAATTCAAGACAGTTTATTAGGGTCCTAACAGATAGAGATCAGGCATATATGAAGAATGGATAAGTACAATTCGATAAAAACATGCTAAGTAGACATAGAACAAACAAGTCATATTTGGCAAGGCAGTCCTCACAAGGTATCATAGAGACGAGTTTGAAATAACGAAATAGGTAAGTTGTAAGCAGGGATGTAATCGAAGGTAGAATTTCCTCAGGAATCAGATTTAGTGATCAAAAAAGTGGGGAGAGTCACTCTAAGAGAGGGGCAAGTCGAAAGGATATCTGTTGAAGATTAATGAGCCAAGGTGGGTGAGGAATGCTGAGGATTTAAAGGAGAAATTTGCTCATCAGAAATGATTTAGCTTCTGTTTTGAATATTGTCATTGAAGAGATTCTTCTGATGCTCGGGGGGAGAGAGTTCCAGATTCTTGGTGCAGCTCCGGAGAATGCTCTAGCATATGTTTTTTTCTTGCTGAAGCATGAAGGTTTTAGGAGAAGATTGTCGCAGCTCCTAGTGAGTCTGTTTCCTCCAGATATCGTAGGTTTCTGAGCTAGGTATTGGGAGGGTTTGTAGTGTAAGGCTTTATGTGTGATGCAGGCCATCTTTAGATGTATTCTCGCTTCGTACGGGAGCCAGTTGAGTGCCTTCAGGTGTGGCGAGATGTGGTCAAATTTTCTAGAACCTGTTAAGAGTCTTGCGGCTGCGTGGAGACAAGCTTTTAAAGGGGCTGTTGAGATTTTGGGAAGACCCGATAATGTTGTACATCAATATTACAGCCTCAAGATGACTAATGCCTGTACTGCAGTTTTGAGATTACGGATTCTCGATGAATGGCTTCATTTTTCTGAGATAGCTGAGGTGAAAGCGAGCATTTTTAGCTAGCATGTTGATGTGTGTTCGCATATTTAGGTTCTTATCCAGTGTGATTCCAAGTGATTTGGTGGAGTCCACTAGGATAGGGGTACAGTTTAGAGCAGTGATCATTTTGGTCCAATCCTTTATCACAGAAGAGTTTTTTGGGGGGGAATTAGAAGGAATTCTGTTTTTTGCCAGTTTAGCTTAAGGTAGTTGGTGGTAAGCAAGTGGACTGTCTTTTCAAGAGCTTGATTCATCAACTTGATCTCTTCAAGGGAGTTGACCTTGATGTACAACTGTGTGTCATCTGCGTACATATGGAGGAGATATTCACCTGCTGTAATAAATCAGTTAGGGGTTCGACATAGAGGTTGAATAGCGCAGGGGATAAAGTAGAGCCTTGTGGTACTCCTAAAAGATTAGGAGATGGAGGAGATAGATTTTTGTTCACCATAAACCTTTGCGTCCTGTTTTCCAAGAAGGATTTGAACCATTGAAGGACTGTGCCCGATAGTCCCATCCTGTTTTCTAGCCTCTCCAGTATTTTGCCGTGGTTAACAGTATCGAAGGCGGACGAGAGGTCGAGCAGCACTAGCAGACAGGTTTCATTCCGGTCGAGAGCATGTAGGGCGTCGTCTACAATATGTTGAATTGCCATTTCGGTGCTGTGCCCAGGTCTGAATCCTGATTGGCAGGCATCCAGTAGCTTGAAATTTGTGATGTGTTGGTTTAATTGCTGTTGAACACATTTTTCCAAAACCTTGGCTAGCATGGGAATTTTGGTTATTGGTCAGAAGTTATTGGGGTCAGAGGGGTTTTCTGAAGGTTTTTTTAAGATAGGGGTGACTTGACCAATTTTTAGGCAATCTGGGATGGAGGCTTGCGAGAGCGATGAATTGATGATTTTGGTCCAGAGAGGGGTGATGATATGGTAGATAGGAGATAGGCATTTAGAAGAGAGAGGGTCATTGAAGTGATTATTGGGTTTGATAGTCGATAAGGTTTTTGTAATATCATTGAGATCGTGAAGCTTGAGGAATGACCTTAGAGCGTTATTTTTGGGCGATGGCAGAGCAGGTTGGATTAGATCATCAGCTTGAGAATTCTTTGGGGTAGCGGAGTTGTTTGCGGCCGTCAGGAGCTCATTCTGTAGTGAGTTGGCTTTGGCTGTGAAGAAGGAAGAAAATTCTTCACTACTTAGCTGCAATTTTGAAATCAAGAGTGCGGTTTTGGCCAGTTTGTGTGATTGTTGTTTTAACATTTTGAATAGTTTCTTCGGTCTGTTTTTAGCATTGTCAAGTTCCGATCTAAAGAAGACTTTTTAGATTTTAGAATACATTTGTTATAGGAGTTTTTAGTTTTTCTTAGCAGTTTGAGATGAAGGGAAGAGGGATGTTGTCTCCATATCCGTTCAGTTAGTCTCAGTTTGCGTCTTTCTTCGTTAAGGGCTTCGTTGAACCACAGGTTTTTGTCTTTGTCCGGAATTCTTTTGAGTTTTGGTCAGGCTAGGTGGTCAATTAGTTTGGTCATCGTGGAGTTGTAATGATCCGTGAGTTCATTGACGTTGGACAAGTTATTGGGAGGAAGGAGTTCTTTGTCGCAGTAGTAGCTAGATTGTCCCAGTTCAGGTTTTTAGTGTCTCTGACGCACTGTCCGGGTTTGAGTTGCTGTGAGGAAGGTTTCCTTTTTGTGGCGGGTATTTGGAAGGTAATAATATGATGGTCTGACCAATCGCATGGGATGATCGAGATATATTCAACCACTTTTTCTTTAGAGATGATCCAGTCAAGTGTAGCACCTTTGGAATGAGTTGGTAGTGAGCAGGCTTGGATCAAGGAATGGTCTGCAAGGAAGATTTTGACTGCATTGACCTGTTTATCAGAGGGGTCAACCCAGTGAAGATTGAAGTCCCCTAGGAATATGTCATTGGAGTGAGGGGTAGAGTTTGTTGTAATGATTTCCATTAGTTGGTCTATGAATAAGGCATTTTTACCTGGTGGGTGGTAAAATATATGTAGTTTGTAGGGATGGCTATCTGAAGGTTTTATGGAGAGCCCGAGGTATTTACAAGATTCAAGGGGTTTGGAGTGAAACTTCGAGATAGGGATGTTGGATCGATGTATAACAGCGATACCTCTACCCGTTTTATGTGGTCTATCTAATCTTATAATGTTGTAGTTAGGGGTATAACGATGTCTAGGCATGGAGAGGATGATTCCGTAAGTCATGATTCCGTTAAGATAGTTACGTCCACTTTACGGTTCAGGATGAGGTCTGCGATGTCAGAGGCATGTTTCATAGCTGAGCGGCAGTTGAGTAGGAGGCAGGAGATCTGATTTGATACGTTTCCCAGAGCAAGGTCATGAATATCAGGGGTTAAGGTTACACTTTGTGGGTTATTAGGGTTTATCTTTCTGTTATTCGGCTGTGAAGTTCTATTAGGATTTATGGGGACTGGGAGAATAGAGAATTCATCCTTATTAGTGAGGGGACATGGAGTTGACTCGTAGGAGAGTAGTAAGGTTTGGATTTCAGAGTCAGTTAAGTAGTTATGGTGTTTGCGTGTACGGTATTTCCGCTTTGACAGAGGCAGCGGGATGGTGTTTGGTTTGCTGTTGGCTGAGGCTAATGATTGTTGAAGATGGTCAATTTTTGAGAAAGAATTTTCTGAGAGTAGTAGTATATTTTTAATTTCTAAGATAATGTTTTGTAGATTCCGGTATGTTATGTCCATCTGGGTTCTGAGTGTGTCTAGTTCAAAATGGAATGAGGGGGAAGGAAGGAGCGGCGTGCAAGGAAGGCTGGGGTTAGGAATGCTGGGAGGTTTGATAACTGTTTTTGCAGTAGGTAGGTTTGTGTAGTAGGGATGGTGGAGGTCCTAGATGAGTAGGGTAGACCCAGGTGAGGGGCTTTATTACGATTCGCTTCCAAGGCCTCCTTGTTGAGTGCACCATGGGAGGTCAAAGAAGGGTTGAGGTGGGGAGCCGGTTCTAGTGATGGGGTTGGGAGCAAGGTAAGGGATTGATGAGGGTCGTGAGTTGTGTTCTAATGGTGGTGAGTTGCTGTTGCTTCTTTCGGGGGTTCTGGACAGAGGTGTGGGTTGCTGTGATTGCAGAGAGATAGAGGGATTAGACTGATCCAAAAGGACTACGGGTGGTGTGTTGGTGAGTGAAATATCCCCGATATGGAGTGAGTGATGGGGGTAGTTGAAGACGTGAGCTTTTAGTGTAGAAAAGTATTTGTCGAATTGTTCTAAGTCTTTATTGGCTGCTTGGATAAGAACAGTGCCATTTGTGTAGGAGGTTATGTTTAGATTAGCTGTAAGGATTTGTGAGTGTGCAGTTGTAATCTTGGTTCCATATGCAGTTGTAATCTTGGTTCGATATGGAATATTTTTCTTATACTGGATGAATAGTAGCTTAGAAAAGGTAGTTCGCCATTTGGCCATTTTTCTAGTGAAAAATATAAGGTTATTAATTATAACGCCTTTATTCCGGTTGAATGAGAGGCAACACACAAAATCAACAGGTTATAGTGTACACAGTATAAAGTATAGTCTTCAGGTGTTGATTGCAAGTCTTTTATTTGACAAAAGTCCATTTTAAGCAGTAGCCATTTTAGTTCACTATCATTCTACACTTTGTCACTGTTAGGTTGTTTTTTCTGATTAGGGGATCATCTCACCGGCTTCCTCTCACGAGGACACCAAGGTCATATCTCTCTAGCAGCGGTCTCTCTTGGGCTGCATCACCTTTCTCTATTCCCCACCTTCACACTTAGCCTGAATGTTTCCACCTTTGTTGTGAATTCTTCTGCTTCGTGCACCATGTCGAACTCTGATCGTCCTTCATCTACCTTTCTATCACTTGTTCTAAATCTAAAACGTCTTTTTGACCATTTTGTTTAAGTAAAAGCTTTTAATCAAGTGGTTTCTAACCATCTGTCATATTGTATGATATTCACAGCCCTGAAGAAGCCCTAGTGAAGGGTGAAACGTGTTGGCTGTTCTCCATATGTACATAAAGGATTTATGTCAAATAAAAGACTGCAATCAATACCTGAAGACTATACTTTATACTGTGTACACTATAACCTGTTGATTTTGTGTGTTGCCTCTCATCAACCCTTTTTTTGAACATAATTATCTGTGGTCATGTGGCAGCTGACCATTTGAGGTGGGCAATACGACCTTTATTCACTGTCAGTGACAAACCTAGGTGGTGCAGTTGTCTCTCACCCTTATGACCCTCTGCCTTTGTTTTCCCTAGCAAACTAGGGGGAAAAGGGATGATACCTTTTAGCACAGGCAACCAGGCCGCACAGCAGTAACAACAAGGCAACTGGGCGTCCTGCCCCTCCTTTGAGTACTGACGCCAACAGCCTCCTATTCTTCCTACTTCCTTCTTGAAGGCCATGGGCAGCAGAGCCACATCACGCTTTTAGGATTATCCATGGACTCCAAACCATAGCAGGAGGTACAGTGCAGGACGAACAACACTGCCATGGTAGCAGCAATGGCACCGAAGCACACACTTGTTATCTCACTGTGATCCTTGATATTACAAAGTATGCAGTGCACATGCGCTGTCTGCAAGACCTTCTGTTATCCATATATGGAGTATAATCTCGCCTCCTGCTTTCCATTGGTTCACTCCGGCATTGCTGTCCTTTCCTGGCTCCTTATTGGCTGGGGCTCCCGATATGTCACTTCCGCTAAATGGCAAGGAGCATCGGCCAACTATAGTTTAGTTACACTGTTGGTCTGTATCTGTTTCTTTAGGGACTACTCTGTTCATTTATTTTTTTAGCGCCATGGCGCCCGCTTCACGGGCCACCATGCGCATAAGTTTAATATACACGGGCGCTGCGCTTCATGTTGTAGCACGGCACCCGATTTCATTATTACTTTTTTATTACCATGGCGGCTGCTTCACGGGCCGTTATGCGCCTAATGTTTATGTGCATGGGTGCTGCGCTTTCTTTAAGCACGGTGTCCGCTTTCATATTATTCCTTTTGGTGTTTGCCTCCTTGTGGCTGAGCCGCCTGTTCCTTCCCACACTCTGCCAGCCCCTAATGTGATGGCGAAGAACCCCCCTTTAACAAGGCACTGTGCATTAAAAGTAAAATATTTTTGTTTAAGCATCTCTTGCTTATTGTGCTCATGGCTTTTTCAGGCATGATGCAGTTTCTTTTTTTAAATGTATATTAGGTTTCAGGGCAGCAGCTGCGGGGAGGGCACAGTCTGCTGGTTTCTTGCTGAAGCAATGCAAATTTAGTAGGGGAGAGAAATGGCAAAAAACTTTCAATAACTGATTGAGCCAGTTTTTGTTTTATTTTCCGCACCCTTCATCAGCATCGTAAGAAGGCGAGAGACTGCTGACAGCTTAGGAGGGTGTGGGGGAGTTTAACAGAAAGAAGAATAATGTTTTGGAAATCTCCCTCTTATTCCAGTGTGTTGGTTTTAACTAAGCCTTTGGGTTCAGCAGGGCTAAAAACGCGTCAGGATCATGTGATGTAATGCTGTATGTTCTCTGGCTACTTTTTTTTCCATGGGCCTTTGGCCTCTTTTTCACAGCTGTACCGTGTAATGGAACCTTTAAATCTGGGAAGAAAAAAACAGCGAAAGTAAAGTTCTGTTGCAAGGACTCAGTCTCCACAGTGCTATTCAGAATTCTTCCTACTGGATGTCACGCTCTCCCTTCGGTGATACCGAAAACGTCTCCCTGCTTTATGAAGCCGTCCCCTGCAATTTTGTTTTCTTAGGATCACAGGGTGGGAAGTGGGAAGTTTTGTAAAGCGAGAAATGGGTGGCGTAGTTCTTGCAGTATACTGTGCAGGCTGGCCTTTGGAGCGCGGACGAGTATTCACTAGTCGTTCTGCTCGGGCACAAGCCTTCTGCCATTTCAGGAGGTTCAGTAGATTGGTAACCTTTTCCAATGATGTGTTTACCTTCTTATTTTTGTACCTCCATACCTTTATTTATAATGGCAGCATCTTTACTTTTTCAGTATATTTTGGCCTGATGCTAATATTTATATTGTACAGAAAATAGAACGTATTTGTTTACTAGAGCCTACATTTTCTAAACTATTAAACCTCATTTTGAAATGTGACTTTTTTTTAGGATTAATCAACCGTAATGAGGGGCATCAGTCAGCTGTTTAATAGAATGTGCACATATTGGCTACTCACGACACCCACGTGTTTTATATTTATAACTCGTAAAAGACGAAAACCCTTATAAATAAGAATGAAAGCGCAGTCGATGAACAAGCCGACTATGGTTAAAACAGGCGAAGCGGCTTCTTCATGGTGTATTCCTGAACTATTAATGATTGTGTCACGCGTGTTTTAAAAAAGCGTTTTGTTAACCTTCAATCCTATTGTCTGGAGGAAAATGCAGAAAGTACTCTGCTACATAACTTTGTGCTTCAAGCAAGTCCACGCAGTCTTGTCACTTTATTCCAACTTGTTTCAAGGAAAATTGTCTTCCTGTTTTAGGTTTTAAAAATGTGACCCACCTGGTGAAATCACTCATTGAGTTAAATGAGTGTCACAAAAATGTGTGCAGCCTCCAGGAACTATCACTTACCACCCTATAAAGCTACGATTTTGGGTGCTTGTAGCAGTGTCTGGGCGTAATTTAGTTTGCCTTACAATTAGACATGGCATTAAAATGTTAATTCTGTTGTTGGTCTGTCCCTTAGTATTAGGGAGTCTTCCGGACACTGGTCAAATTGTAGCGTATCTGAAACTGAGTCTCACCTAACCATTTGTTTTAGTTAAAAAAAAAAAAAATGTGTACCCATTATCATCGAATCTCCCTACTATTGATTCTCCGGCTGACATTAGTAGTGCTTTGATCACAGTGCTCCTCGAAGTGTGACTGTGGCACGAGGAGAAACTTTCTAACTCTGTGCAACTTTTTTTCAACCACTTACTGTCTCAGCTGTTTTCTAGTTGCCCCTATTTCGTCTTGGCGCCCCCTCCCCCCCCTCACTACCTAACAGTAATTTTTTGTGGTACTGCCTCTGGGGCCTGATTTTTAAGTCATCAAGTGGTGGTGGATGAAGCGCCCCACCTGGGTGGCCTTTCATTGGCCTAGTCATTGTTAAAAATATGAAGCCAGTAGGCTGTGGTTTATTCATTTAACCAGTGAGTATGTTGGTTTTGGTTACAACATAAGGTCTAATAAGTTATCTTTACTTTTAAGGCTCTCATATTTAGAATGCCACCCGCTTTTATGTTTTTGCAAGCGCTGGTTTGGAGGACAAACAGTGTTTTACAGTGTTTCTGCTGTTGCAGTTAGAAGGGATCTATACCTTGCTACGGAGAAATCCTACAAACATGAGAGAACTGCCAGGACCGCCAAGAGTTCTGCTAGTAGATGTTGTAGTGAAAGGTGTGAGAGATGCTAAAAGTAGTGGACATTAGTACCTGAATTTATCAAATACTAGCAGAACTCTTGGCGGTACTGGCAGTTCTCTCATGTTTTGTCGTTGAAGTAACTGCATAATACATGTGTACTTGAAAGGTGAAAGTGAGTATCAGAGTTTGTAGGATTTCTCTTTGTAGGACTTGCCGTTTGTTGTAAAAATGATCATTTGATCAAACAATTGAACACTACAGACTCAGATAAATATTAGTAGTGCCTAGAAGATCAAAGAGGAACCACAAGGGCAGAGACCAGGAACATAAGTGTGAGCTTCTGAGCTTCTGAAAGCTTCTGAGCTTCTGAAAGATAGTTTAGGTGTCATGGATCTTTTCATGGTGTCCAAGTTAAACACCAAACCCGTTCCACAACAGTTGGTTATAACAAGCAAAATAATTGTATCTTCACTGGAAATGAGTTGGTGGCTAAGTTTAAAATAGTTATCAGCTCTGCCAATGTCAGCTTTGAGAAATGTGATCACAGTTTCATTTAAAATTAAGTTGTAATGCAAACAATGTGCTGGCAATTTGCTGGCAATGCTGGAGCAATGCTGGAGCTAAGACAAGCAGAACACTTTGGCATAGTGGGTCCCTAATCTCCAAACTCTTAAGTGTGTTTGTAGATTTGGGCCAATTCAAAGTGCGCAAAACAATACACATCATTGTCAAAAAAAGCATTCAAGCAATTCATATACACTGAATTGTCAACAAACATTGGCAATGGCAATAGATATGGCTTATGAATGAAAGTGCTTTTTGTGTCATTGATGGGTTTAGGCACTTAATAAGTCATCATACATACACTCTGTCACTCATATTTTCACTCATGCATCCATTCATCAATCCAATGATTTATTTCTGAATTCACCCTCTGGCACAACCACAATAAAACACCCACAAACTCACTTATGCAAGAAAAATTAAAAGAATAAAAGTAGAAAAACAAAAACATGCTGTTGTCTAAACACAGTAACCACCCCTGACACTGAAGCGCAGTCATTTTCAGGTGGATGTACACATGTGATCAGAAAATACTGTCAATCAAAGGCAAGGGAGCCAATGACTGACGCAGACTGAACCATTACCCCATGCAGTATCTGTTATGGATGGAAGCAGTGTGTAAATGCCAATCAGATAGACCAATGGCAGAACAGAGCTGACCCAAAAGACCTTCTATGTAGCTATATGAATATATATTTAGACATATGGATGTGTGTATTATGTAATGATTTTCTTATTATTGCAACATCCTGGCAGACAGCTAAGAAAAGATTCTAGCAAGAATCATAATAGTACAAATCTTCTCCCCCTAGGGTTTGTCAGAGGCAGTAACCAACACCAAAAACATTATCTACAAAGGTAATTTGGGACATTTCCGGTAACATGGTACCGATCTATGGGCTTCCATAACAATGCACCCTTAAATTACTATTGTTTTTAACATATGCTTTTCACTATCAATATGTCTGATGTAATGCATTTATAATAACTTTTCATAATAAACAGATCAGCCCTACCGCAACAGAAATATTTTTCCTGGTGAACCAATCAGGCCTGTAGCTGTTATCGTTGTTTTAATACCATAACCAACTGAGGTCTCCTGTACCGAGCATCAGCTTTCCCACAAGAAAGCACCAGGGACAGAGTCATAACATTTCATGGTATACAAAATTACATTTGGCAAAGCGAAACTCTCTCTCTCTCCTCAGAGGTCCTTACAAGGATTCTGACAGTACAAATAGTCTGTACCCAGTTTGTTAGAGGGGCTTACCAGCACCAAAACCCTTGGCCACTATGGTAATCTGTGAGATTCCATGTAACACAATACCTTTCTGTAAGCTTTAATACAGAGTAATAACAATCTTCCCTTAAATACCTATTTACTTTAGCGTATGCTTTACACAATGCATAGGTAAGGCTTCCTGCCTTAATCGTAACTTTTGTTATAAACAATCAGGCCTATGACCTTTATCACTGGCTTGTTATCATAATCAAATCAAACCTACTGTGTTGGTTCACGAGCCTTTCTACAAGTCAACCATCAGGAATACCATAATAAAATTAAAAATATATAGAAAATGCAATTGTCAAATAATATGAAATCCTCACTAATACAGTCTAATAAGGGTCACCATAGTGGAAATCTTCTATCCACATTGTTTGCTCAGGTGGATCACCAACACCAAAACCATTGCCCACCACATTAAATATTCCATGTAACAAAATGCCTGCCTACAGACTTTAGCACAGTGTAATAACAATCCACCCTTAAAAGCCCATTGCCATTAATACATGCTTTTCACAATACATAGGTCAGCCCCACTGGCCTTGTAAGAACATTTCATAATAAACAGATCAAAACTATGAGATCTGGCAAGACTTTTCCTCATGAACCGAGAAGCCTTTACCCTTGAACACCGACATTACACTTTACCAAACACCGGTCTAATCAAATACACATAAACTGTCAACCATCATGCTTACATTTATAACATTATAAATATGTACAGGAATAAAGCTTGCAAAACCATATGCAACCCCTCTCAATAGGGCCTAAGAAGAATTATCACAGTGAAAACTACCAGGATTTGTCAGAGTGAGTGGCCAAAGCGAAACCATTGCCTACTATGGTAATCAGTGAGATCATGTAAAAAAATACCTGTCTATTTCCTGTAACACAATGTGATAACAATTGTTAAAGTCCTTCTGGCCTTAACATAAGCTTTTCACAATTAATAAACTGTACCAACTGCCTTTGTCATAATGTTTTATAATAAAGTCAAAATCCAAATAATCTTTATTTCGGCCATGAGATATAAAAGAGCATGGTAAAAATACATAAAAAACATTACAGAAGGATATTAATCAAAATAATAAAAACAATCCATAAGATTAGACATATATAGATAAAAACATTAAATACATATATGTGGAAGAACAGACTTCAAATAAGCATCTTTCTCTGTCTTAACCTCCAAGTGGACATTAAGGGGCCGATTACGATGCGGCCCATAAAGGCTCCCAGGGCCACATCGTAATCGGCTGCGCGGTTTACTTTCCGACCGCCTCATTATGATGGAGGCAGTTGGAAAGTAAACCGACCGGTCATCCTGGCTGGCTGCTAAAGGGCTCCAGGAGCCTGTCGGCCAATCGGAAGCCAGCCAGTAATCTCAAGGGTGGGCCTTTCTGCCCTTGAGATTATGATTCACGGTTTCAGACATGGTTTCCATGTCAGCCTGTCCGACATGGAAACCATGTCGGAAAGCATGTTTGGGGCCCCTAGCAGGGCCCCCTTGGGTGCACGGACTCTGGTTGGAGGCCGAGGGGGCACCTATGGTGACCCCCTGTTGATCCCTGCACCTTGTGGCAGGCATTTCAAGGTGCCAGCAAGGGGGAGCAGGTATGAACAACACCTCCCATTTCCCGGTTTACGGCCGTATTGCATGCTCCCATAGGGAGATGTGGGAATGCGACCGAACAGTGTTCGGTGACATCGTAATTCGGCGGTCGGTCGGTGACATTGAAATAGGCCCCTAAATACCTTGAGACAGAGAAAACAATACAATGCCTAGAATAAGCAGAAAAGATCTACCATCAGATAGACAGTCATAAAGTTAGAAAGGTGAACAAATTACAGTTGGCTAAGCAAAATATTATCTCTCCTAAGATGTCCTAACAAGCATTCTCACATAGCAAACCTATATCCATAGTTTGTCACACTGGGTGACCCACACCAAAACCACTGCCTACCATGGTAATATGTGAAATCCTTGTAAGAAAATACCTATCTGTAGGTTTAAGTAGTAGCAATCCACACCTAAATGTCTATTGACTTTAACATATGCTATCACAATAAATATGTAGGGCCTAGTGCCTTTGTCATAACATTTCATAATAAACAGACCAGCCCTATAGCCATGATCATTGACTTGCACCATAACGAACTCCGTCCTGCTGTATTAACTCTAAAGTTTGCCGCAAGCCAAAATGTGCAATACAAGCAGTTATTTTAGTGAAAACAGACAACTTCAGCTGAATCAGGAAAATCTACATGTGGGTGGATCCTAAGCCACTCCATCAGTGGGACTCTGAAAGCTTTTTTGTTGTTGATCACAAGAGGCAAGGCAACAGTTGCATTGTTAAGCCAGACCTAAAAGTCCATGTAGATTAGTGTAGACCTGGGAATTCAACCACAAAACTACAGTCTGAGTGGTAAAGTTAGACTGCCCTCCTCCCATCTGTGCTGCTGCCAGATAAAAACACTGTAAATTATCTCATAATTTAAGAAACTTTAATAGCATTACAATGTCATGTGTGAGTCCCTGAAGGTTCTGACTCAGGAAACTGGATAAATAAACAAAATGTCACAACTGCGTGGAGCACACAACTTCTGCCAAATCAAAACTCACTCTTGGCTACTTACATGTGGGTGGAGCCAAAGCCCAACTTCTGGTAGTACTACTTGAAGCCCTTTTTTAGTTTGATGACATAAGGTAAACCAGAACTAAAGCTGTCCTGTCAAACCAGACCTAAAAAGGACAAAAACTAAAAAATAATGACTGGGAGCTAAGCTTTGCACCCAGTAAATAATGAATCAAGTATCCCATCTCCGTTTCAGATCTGTGTTTCTTGTAGACTCGTTCTCAGTCAATCACAAGCACTTGTTAAATGTGAAGAAACATATTCCTAACTCTGTAGTGTCTGTGGTTCAATATTGAAATAACCCTCATTTGTTGTAGCAATCTGTAGGATGATTTAGTGTGTTAAACACTTGCTGCTGATATGTACATTGTAGGTCCGCAGCCTTCCATCCTTCTGTGGTGAGTAATTTAAGTACAATATAATTGGGTAATGTTAACACTTGTTCTTTTTGGCGCTTACAAATAGCAGAAGTTTAGTATGAAGGGCTATAGGAAAAAAACTATTAGATGTCAAATGGTGTGCTTGCACAAATGCAGTAAGGCTCAACTTAGAGGCAATGTGTAAAGTATTTATGCAGCACACAAACAGCAATAAAGTGAAAACACAACATTGGAAAAATCCCAAACCAATTTAGAAAAAATTGTGTATATTTTAATAAATTGACTCCAAAACAACAAAAATCCAATTGAGAGAACCAGAGATATTCAATTTTAAAGATTAAGGTAAAAATAGTGCCTAGTAGCACAAAGCGCCAACTGTGATTTTATACTCGCACTGGGCTGGGAGTAAGTCACAATTTTCGACTGACCACAATGGATCGCGAGCCGGATACAGGGACAATCTGCCATCTGTTACGGAGTGCACACAAGCACTTTAGCACTGGTTAGCACTGGTAAAGTGCACAGAGTCCTAAGGTCAACAAAAAGAATTCAGCAAAAAAGGAGTGGTGAAGGCAAAACATTTGGGGGAAGACCACCCTAAGCCTGACAGGTCTAGCAATGTCTCCATCTAATTTTGGTTATAAGGCCACTTGCATTTCCTTTTCCCTCATATCACTTCCAATAACAGCGGTACCACATCCGTGAATATAGGCTGTTGCCAGCATGTTATTTTTCCCACAGGATGGGTTGAAGCCACAGAAGCCCTCCTCCTTGAAGGAATATGTAGGTGACTGAGTCCTCCATCACTCTTCATATCTTCAGTTTCATATGCAACTTTCAGTTTATTGAACACATGTCGACCAGCTGCCCTCTGGCGCATCAAAACATATCAAATCAAGCTTCATACAGAATATGTGTAATTAAAACAAAAAGGAGTACAATCAATTTAGGATGTACTCATAGATTGGTTAAAAGGAGACAGAGGAATGGAAAAAGCTATATATGAAACATGAATTGGCAAAAGCCAATGTTTCAGCTCTATAAGTCCAACATATTGGCTTTGCCAATGCTTTTTGTAATAGCACGCATGTGCATGAGTCAAGATGAATGCACACATAAGGCTAGCAATTTTTAAATGGTATTACCTTTATTTTGAGATTTGTGAGAACATAGCTAACTCACTTCTCCTTTGATTTTAAATGCCACAAAGCATGAACTTTAATGGGCAAGAGAAATATCTTCTTGACTTGCAGTTCCACACTCCTGGTGAAAAAGTATCCCACATATGAGTGGGTACTGTGCACAAGAGTGGAGCAAGTGGAAACAGCCACAATCTTGGGTGCACCTAAGGTACATGTTTTCATCAAAAAATTGTCAAATGGTCCACCTTCAAGGTGCCTTGTGAAAGCCGCCACCCAACTAAAAACTGCCAAAACCCATTTACATGATCTGGAGGAATTCAAGGAGCTATTTTCACAAAGTGTTCTTTTGCAACAGATAATCTCACCAACAATATAGAAAACCAGTTTTGCAGTTCTGTGCCAGCATACCAATGAACAACCATCAAAATGTGAAAGGTAACTACAAATGTAATATAGTGCTGCATCCCCACACGCCTCCTGGTCAATTAGGTAGCCCATATTTATGGATGCTCAGACAGCACTGGACAGGGGACAGTCAGTACTGCAACCATGTCCAGTACAATCAGTCACACTCACCTAGGTACAAGCAGTGAGCTACGCTGCAAGCAGATTCAAAGGTGTTGTGACTTGATTGTCGCCTCTCCTATGCATTCATAAAGAAGCCCAAAACGTCGAAAATGACAGTATCCAGGAATCTTCGGTTATAATAATACAGATAGATCTGTCTCTCTTTTGACCTTTTAGTAATAAGGAACAGGGCGCTTCGGTCTGCATCACAAAGGCATGTAGGAGTAAGTAAGAGTACTCCTTCCAAACTCGTAAATGCGTTTGTGAATCAGCCCCACAGTGCTCTAGGAAGGGCGGAGAAATACTACCATTTTGATGTGTGAATTTACCGGCAAGCAACACCTTTCTCAGATTCCTACATTCAGTGGATCGACTGACAAAAATGGCGGCAAGCCTGTTCCCTGAGGACGGAGAGGGCTTGCTGCGTCAGAGCCCCGTACGTGATGACATAGGAGGTGACAATGTGATGCCTTCCAGAAAGGAAGCCCCCTCCTGGAGATTAGAGCAGTGAGGTATCCTGAAGAGGAATGCATTTATAAACCTAGACATACTGTGGATTTCACCAAGGGATCACTTGCTTTCCTCTTATTAATATTCCCTCTCTTACATGGTATAAGACATGAACACAAAATTATGTTTATCCCTGTGGTTTGAGGAACTCCTCACCAATGTGTTTCAAGCGAGGAGCAAGAACGCAAAAGTTAGGTGGGAGCTACGCACTGTCAACAGGCTACCCTACTCTGCAATTGTTTTTTTTCAATCAAGCATAGAACTACTCCCCGCAGAGGAGTTTTAATTTGCATGGCGTGGGTGGAGTAGCAGGACCATGCCCTGCATCAGTAGACCCAACTTCTGCTCCATGTAATTACTTTTTGTATGGAAAATCTAACTGGTATTTAATGTGTATTACAAATACTCTGTTAAAACCCCACAGTCTTCCTTCTGCCAGGAGAGGATGAAAGATGGACGGTGGCACTATAGACGGCAGTGTGGGCTAAAACTGGACAGGGTGTATATTTAATTCCCTTTAAAATCCCTGAAGCCTCGGGGGCTTACAGATCTACCAGGTGTAGGTGATTGGACAACTCCACTGGTCTCCCCCTTGTAGGAGAGTAGGATCTGCTTCACAGGGGTACCCCCACTTTTTGCTGATACTTCACTGGTTTTCGACATTAGTCTGGCTGGGGCCCTGCTATTCAGAACCCCAGCCTAGCTGTTTCCTCTTTAAAAGGGTCTCCATGTGCCTTAGGCACATCACTGATTGGGATCTGGAGTGCCCTTGTAAGTCCCTAGTATATGGTATACTATGTACCAAGGGCATAGGTACCTCAGAGGCCTGCCAGGGGCTGCAGCATGTATTATGCCACCCCTGGTAGGCCATCCAAACTGACACCACAGGTCTGCTACTGCAGCCTGGGTAAGGTGGTGCATGCACCCCTTGCTGTGGTATAGGTTACCTATATCACTAAAAGCATACACACATATAAACCTATAAGTCACTCCTAAGGCAGGCCTTATCAATCCTAAAGGCAGAGTGCATGGTTCTTATGTGAGAGGGTGCCCCTGCATGAGCAGGGCCCCTCTGCAGCGTTCGGAGACCATCTCTGATGCTGTTTGTAGTGCAGCCTGACCATATACTCTTAAACGCATTATATCCTCGCGGTAAAATGCTAACTATGGAATGGCTGCACCTAAACATGTCGTGTTTGGTGTCAAACATCTTGGAATACTACCCCCCGCCAATCCTGGCGGCGGGGGTAGCATTCCACCCTTCTAGAGGGAAAGGCATGTTAACTCTGACGAGTCCGGTAACTTCTTCCAGAGCCCTGGCATCACAAAATGGATGCTGCTGCCACAGACACGAGTCTGGCCTCCTGCTGCTGGACGAAACTCCGGCAGGGGAGGCCTGGACAATAGGTTTCCTGTCCCAGGGAGGTGTGACCACCTCCCCAGACAGGACAATGTGTATTGGGGCTGGGCGGGAGCACTTTCGGGTGCTTTGAAGTCCTGCACTGGGGGCACATTTGGTGTCCCTGTGCATACCCCAGTTCAAACCGGATCAGGGGCTTGCAGCCCCTGCTTTGGCGCGAACTGGACAAAGGGAAAGGGTGTAGCCACCCTCTGCCCTGACCCACCCATAGGTGGGGCCACAGAGTAGTCCATCCCCTATTTTTGGAATAAAGGTAGGAACCCAGTCCTTAGGACTTTAGATTATACCTGGACGAAACTCTGAAACAGAATCCTGGACCTTCGACGCTCTACTCACGATTAGAGGACTGAAGAATCTCCCTTGGGGTCAAGGAGTGACTCCCTGCTTGGCAGGCACCAAAGAAGCATCTGTCCGGTTCGCATAACTGAAGCTCCCGTTGGACGCCGAAGTCATCGCATCACCAGAGGTGGATTCTCAGACTTCCCGAGGCTACCCTGAGTCCCCAGCAAAGCTGAGGCCCGTGGCTATAGTGGGTGACTTGAGACCGTGACCCCTGGACACCGAGCACACTTGCAAGTGCACCATCTTCTGGGTATCCCAAGAAGTCGTGCTTTGGGCTCCGAGTAGCCCTAGCCTCCAGCACCACCTGCACCGAAGATCACTGGCCCCCACTCCACGAGTGTCCTGTAAGCCAGCTCCACGTGCGGCGTCACGAGGCTCCTTCGCGGTCGCTAGCCCGTTGGCTAGTAGCCCTTACCGAAGGCCAATCTTTTCTTTACTTGGCAGTCTGGTTGCTCCAGGCCTGCCCTCACTTACCCTTGCTGGGTGAGTTCCCCAGACCTTGCTGGTCTGCATCATCGACGATCTACATCTTCCTTGAGACTTGCCGTTGCCAAGGCCTGTTGGGTCCAATCTGGTCGCCGACACCCCTGCACTCGACAGACATCAAGCAACAGCCCGAATCCTGCTCCTGGTTGCCGACAACGCCTCCCGGACCTCGTGGCTGAAGAGTCAAGACGACCATCAACGAACTTGAAGCACTCGACATCGGTGGGCATCCGTCCATCGCCATCCTGGTCACTGGCTAGTGACCCAGACTCTGTCCCCTCTGCTTTCAGGTTCTTCAGAACTCCGATCCACTCTTGGATCCACCCGGACACTTTTCTCCTGGTCGCCAGCAGCACTTTGCAGCAGATCGCCATAAGAAACGATGACGAAACCCGACCCCGAAAGGCACCTATGCACCCAGCTTCCCTGGGTGAGGTAACACGAGTACTCCGGTGCTCCCGTGGGTAGAGACTCTTCAAAGTCCTAGATCTCAAAGGGTTTTGTCCTAGTCCTCTTTAAAGTGTCCCTTTCCTCTATTTTCCCGATCCCGACTTTCTCCATAGAAGTTAACGGCGTATCGCGGTTGTGTATTTACACTGCACGCGTCTCCCGTGGGTCCCCTGTGTCACTACCTTGGGTGGTTCCTTGTGGTCCAAGCACTTCTAGAGGCTCTAGGCCTAGTGTCTAGTTCAGTCGTGGTTCGCATACCACTTTATTGGTATATGGTTTGGTACGCCCCTAGGGCTCAAACGTGTATTTGTGCTATTACTGTGATTTAAGATCTTATAACCTATGTATTTCGAACTCTAGCCTCATAAAGAGACTAGAGGGGTGTGTTTAGTAATAAATACATTTTTTTTTAATATATATCCCTGGTGTGGTGCTCTTTCATTTGGTCACTCAAGAGATTATAGACTGGTAAAACAAGCTGCTTTACATTCCTTCAAGACTTAGCCTGAAGGCTGCTCTCCACAGCTACCACTAGGATAGCTTTCTTTAAAGGTTGTCTTTAACCTACTTACCATAAGAGTCGATTTGGACTGGTGCACGGTGCCCACTTTAATTAGTGGACAGCATATGCCAGGCCAACTTCTCACATTGGTGGGCAGCGTGTGGGATTCCAGCTTGCTATTGTTTTACCAGATAATCTCAATTGAATTGATCAACTGAAAACCACTAAAGGTACCTAAGGTACATATAATTTAAGCTTAGAATATCAGTAAGTGCTACTGAACTTAGAGTTGTGTGTTAAGGGATAGCACAACCCTTTCTACAACTCAAGAGAGTTTAGTAGGCCACACTAGAGTAGGTAGTGCATACACCACACCACACTAGTAATGTCTTTAAAAGCAGGATCTAGAGATGCCCTGCAGGAAGCCATTGAGCTTCCCCCTCCAAGTATGACACACTCCCATTCTTGGAACTGAGAGCTTTGTGTAACGTGAGGAAAGTAAAGACAGGCCAAAGTCCCACCACCCAACACCTCCAGGAGTTGTTGGTGGCTTATGATCTTAGTAAGTCTTCAGAGACTGAAGGGGTAGGAGCAGAGGGTGGGCCAGCAGATGAGGAAGGGGCCAGGGGTACTACTACCCCCAGCCCCCTCTGAAACTGACCAGGAGGGTGACAATGACCCTGACCTGGAAAACCCAATCCCTTCTGGGGAAGATGAAGATGAGGATCTAGAGAACCACACCTTTGTCCCCCCAGGAAGGATTATGAGTGTGCTCAGAAAGTCTAGGTCTCCTTCTCAGGAGTCTAACCACTCTGGCACCTCAATAGGGAGCTCTGTTTCTTCTCACAGGAGGGAATCCTCTCATGAGAGAAGAAAGAGACTGGTCCAGTATGAGGAAACTCAACTGGAGATCAGGAAGAAGCAATTGGCTTTAGATAGAGAATCCCTAGATCTCCTTAGAGAGAGAAGAAAGTTGGGACTAGAGTCCCATGGTGGCAGCCATGTCCCTAGAGATAGGGAAAGGTCCTATGACCATAGGAACCTGAGCAAGATTGTCCCTCCCTACCAGAGTGGGGATGATATCCACAAATGGATAACTGCTTTAGAGAGGGCCTGTAAAGTACAGAAGGTCCCTCAGGAGCAGTGGGCAGCAATCTTGTGGCTCTCCTTTGCTGACAAATGTAGAGACAAGCTCCTCACTGTTAGAGAGGAGGATGCTGACAATTACAAGGTCTTGAAGAGTGCTCTTATTGATGGGTTTGGCCTAACCACTGAACAGTACAGGTTGAAGTTCAGAGACACCCAAAAGGCACAGACTCAAGACTGGGTAGACTATGTGGATTGTTCTGCCAAGGCTCTGGAAGGCTGGTTGATGGGCAGTAAGGTGTGTGACTTCTCAGGATTGTATAATCTGATAATGAGGGAGCAGATTCTTAATAACTGTCAAAACCAGCTGTTGCATCAGTACCTGGTTGACTCTGATCTGACCTCTCCCCAAGAATTGGGAAAGAAGGCAGACAAATGGGTCAGAACCAGGGTGAAGCAGAAGGTACAGAACCAAGGTGGGGAAACCAAGAAGCAAGATGCTAAGAACTCTGACAAGGGTGGGGAGAAGGGTAAAGATCAAAAGTCTTCATCAGGCCCCCAAAAATCTTCTTCTGGTGGGGATTCCCAGTCTACCAAGGGTAAAGGCCAAAGAAAACCATGGTGCAAGGTCTGTAAGCAAAAGACCCACTGGACCAGTGATTGCACCAAGTTCAAAGACTCCAGTCCAGCACCCACCAATGCCCCTAAGGCACCTGTTCCCCCTAGTACAGTTGGTGGAAGTGCTCCAGCCAAGGGTTTAGTAGGGTTCACCCTGGGAACTGAGTTGGGCTCTGACTTAGTCAGGGAACTGACTCAGGCTGTGTTAGTCTGTGATGGAGGCATGGATGTGACCTCCACTGTGAGTCCCAGTAATCTGGGCAAGTACAGACAACAGCCTTTAATCAATGGACGAGAGGCTTTGGCATTTAGGGACACAGGGGCAAGTGTCACAATGGTGACACAAGACCTTGTGCTACCTGGGCAAGTTATACTTGGTGAGATGTGCCAAGTGACCAATGCTAGCAATGTCAGAACAGACCATACTCTGGCAGTTGTTAACTTCTCCTGGGGAGGGGTAACTGGCCTTAAGAAGGTTGTGGTAAGTGCAAACCTACCAGTCGAATGCTTGCTTGGCAATGACTTAGAAACTTCTGCTTGGGCAGAAGTGGAGCTCAGGACCCATGCAGAAATGCTGGGGATCCCTGCAGATGTGTTTGCTGTGACCAGGTCACAAGCTAAACTGTCTAAAACTGAACAGGCCTTGGATTCTGGAAGAATGGACCAAGTGCCTTCCAAGAGGAGGAGTAGTAGGGTTAAGGCAGTGCCTTCCCCTTGGCTCAGGAGGAAGATCAGTCCCTTGAGGGGGATGATCTCAGCCCTGAAGAAGGAACTGTCCCAGAGGAACTTGAACCTGACCAGGTTGAGTTCTTGGGGACAGGGGGACCTTCTAGGGCAGATCTGAGCCAGGAGCAGCAGAGCTGCCCCTCCCTTGAACCCCTCAGACAGCAAGCTGCTGCTGAGGCTGCTGGGAAAGCTAGTGGTCCCCATACAGTGTATTGGGATGATGGACTCCTGTACTCAGAGAGTAGAGACCCCAAGCCTGGTGCTACCAGGAGGTTGGTAATACCTTTGAAGTTCAGGGGCTTCCTATTGACCCTAGCCCATGATATTCCCTTAGCAGGACACCTGGGCCAGAACAAGACTTGGGACAGAATTGTCCCTCACTTTCACTGGCCCCACATGTCTGAAGACAGTAAGGAGTTTTGTCGCTCCTGTGTAACCTGCCAAGCCAGTGGCAAAGCAGGTGGCACTACAAAGGCCCCCTGATACCACTACCTGTGGTGGGGGTGCCCTTTGAGAGGGTAGGGATTGACATTGTTGGTCCCATGGATCCCCAAACAGCATCTGGGCACAGATTTATACTGGTGGTAGTGGATCATGCCACCAGGTACCCAGAAGCTATACCCCTTAGGACCACTACAGCACCTGTGGTGGCAAGGGCCCTCCTGGGAATTTTCTCAAGAGTGGGCTTTCCTAAGGAGGTGGTATCAGACAGGGGTGCAAACTTCATGTCTGGGTACTTAAAGGCAATGTGGAAGGAGTGTGGAGTTACTTATAAGTTCACCACACCCTATCACCCACAATGCAATGGTTTAGTTGAGAGATTCAACAAAACCTTAAAGGGCATGATTAAAGGGCTCCCAGAAAAGCTTAGGCGTAGATGGGACATACTCTTGCCCTGCCTTTTATTCGCATATAGGGAGGTGCCTCAGAAGGGGTTGGTTACAGCCCTTTTGAACTTCTGTTTGGCCACCCTGTGAGGGGTCCACTGTGCTTGGTGAAGGAAGGATGGGAGTTACCTCTCAAGCCCCCAAAGCAAGATATAGTGGACTATGTACTTGGTCTCCGCTCCAGGATGGCTGAGTACATGAAAAGGCAACCAAAAACCTTGAGGCTAGCCAGGAACTTCAAAAGGCCTGGCATGACCAAAAGGCTGTCCTAACTGTTTACTAGCCAGGACAGAAGGTGTGGGTGTTGGAGCCTGTGGCCCCAGCAGCTCTCCAAGACAAATGGAGTGGACCCCACACTATTGTTGAGCAGAAGGGTGAGGTCACTTACTTAGTAGACCTGGGAACACCCAGGAGTCCCCACAGGGTTCTCCATGTCAACAGACTTAAGCCATATGTGGACAGGGCAGACATGGGCTTGCTCATGGCTACTGATGAAGGGCAGGAGGAAGAGAGTGACCCACTCCCTGACCTGCTCTCACAGAACCCTGACGATGGGTCAGTTGATGGTGTAGCCTTGGCAGGCAGCCTCACTACCCAGCAACAAACTGATTGCAGGCAAGTCCTCAATCAGTTTAGACATATGTTTTCTCTGACACCCAGTCAGACCACCTGGTGCACTCATGAAGTGGACACTGGGGACAGTCTGCCTATTAAAAACAAGATTTATAGGCAACCTGACCATGTCAGGGACTGTATCAGGACTGAAGTCCAGAAGATGTTGGAATTGGGAGTGATTGAGCCCTCAGATAGCCCTTGGGCTAGTCCAGTAGTCCTAGTACCTAAACCTCACACCAGTGGTGGGAAAAGAGAGATGAGGTTTTGTGTAGACTACAGGGGCCTCAATGCAGTCACTAGGACTGATGCCCATCCAATACCCAGGGCAGATGAGCTCATAGATACTTTGGCCTCTGCCAAATATCTCAGCACATTTGACCTAACAGCTGGCTACTGGCAGATCAGACTAGCTGATGCTGCAAAGCCCAAAACAGCATTTTCAACCCCTAGTGGGCATTATCAATTTGTGGTGATGCCCTTTGGTCTGAAAAATGCACCTGCCACTTTCCAGAGGTTGGTGAACACAGTTCTCACAGGACTGGAGGCCTATAGTGCAGCTTATCTAGATGATATTGCTGTCTTTAGCTCCACCTGGGAGGATCACCTGCTCCACCTCAGGAATGTTTTACAGGCCCTGCAAAAGGCAGGCCTGACTATCAAGGCCACTAAGTGCCAGATAGGGCAGAGTCAGGTTGTGTACCTGGGCCACCTTGTGGGTGGAGGCCAGGTTCAACCTTTGCAGAGCAAGATCCAGACCATCATGGACTGGACTGCTCCCACTACCCAGACTCAGGTGAGAGCCTTCTTAGGCCTGACTGGGTACTATAGGAGATTTGTCAAGGGGTATGGATCAATAGTGACACCCTTGAATGACTTAACTTCTAAGAAAATGCCCAAAAGGTTCAGTGGACAGTTAGCTGTCAAAAGGCATTTGATGACCTCAAGCAGGCCATGTGCACTGCTCCAATTCTGCAGAGTCCTGATTACTCCAAGAAGTTCATTGTTCAAACAGATGCATCTGAATTGGGGGTAGGGGCTGTACTGTCACAATTGAATGAAGAAGGTCAGGATCAGCCAGTAGCTTTTATTAGCAGAAGGCTGACCCCTAGAGAGAAACGTTGGTCAGCCATAGAGAGGGAGGCCTTTGCTGTGGTCTGGGCTCTGAAGAAGTTGAGGCCATACTTGTTTGGTACACACTTCCTGGTTCAGACAGACCATAAGCCCCTCTTATGGCTAAAACAAATGAAGGGTGAAAACCCCAAACTGCTTAGGTGGTCCATTTCCCTACAGGGGATGGACTTTACAGTGGAACATAGGCCTGGGAGTAACCATGCGAATGCAGATGGACTCTCTAGGTATTTCCACTTAGAACATGAAGACTTAACTGGGCAAGGTTAGTTTAATGTCCCTACGTTTGGGGGGGTTGTGTAGGAGAGTAGGATCTGCTTCACAGGGGTACCCCCACTTTTTGCTGATACTTCACTGGTTTTCGACATTAGTCTGGCTGGGGCCCTGCTATTCAGAACCCCAGCCTAGCTGTTTCCTCTTTAAAAGGGTCTCCATGTGCCTTAGGCACATCACTGATTGGGATCTGGAGTGCCCTTGTAAGTCCCTAGTATATGGTATACTATGTACCAAGGGCATAGGTACCTCAGAGGCCTGCCAGGGGCTGCAGCATGTATTATGCCACCCCTGGTAGGCCATCCAAACTGACACCACAGGTCTGCTACTGCAGCCTGGGTAAGGTGGTGCATGCACCCCTTGCTGTGGTATAGGTTACCTATATCACTAAAAGCATACACACATATAAACCTATAAGTCACTCCTAAGGCAGGCCTTATCAATCCTAAAGGCAGAGTGCATGGTTCTTATGTGAGAGGGTGCCCCTGCATGAGCAGGGCCCTCTGCAGCGTTCGGAGACCATCTCTGATGCTGTTTGTAGTGCAGCCTGACCATATACTCTTAAACGCATTATATCCTCGCGGTAAAATGCTAACTATGGAATGGCTGCACCTAAACATGTCGTGTTTGGTGTCAAACATCTTGGAATACTACCCCCCGCCAATCCTGGCGGCGGGGGTAGCATTCCACCCTTCTAGAGGGAAAGGCATGTTAACTCTGACGAGTCCGGTAACTTCTTCCAGAGCCCTGGCATCACAAAATGGATGCTGCTGCCACAGACACGAGTCTGGCCTCCTGCTGCTGGACGAAACTCCGGCAGGGGAGGCCTGGACAATAGGTTTCCTGTCCCAGGGAGGTGTGACCACCTCCCCAGACAGGACAATGTGTATTGGGGCTGGGCGGGAGCACTTTCGGGTGCTTTGAAGTCCTGCACTGGGGGCACATTTGGTGTCCCTGTGCATACCCCAGTTCAAACCGGATCAGGGGCTTGCAGCCCCTGCTTTGGCGCGAACTGGACAAAGGGAAAGGGGTGTAGCCACCCCTCTGCCCTGACCCACCCATAGGTGGGGCCACAGAGTAGTCCATCCCCTATTTTTGGAATAAAGGTAGGAACCCAGTCCTTA
Organism: Calotriton arnoldi; assembly: GCA_963921515.1. Taxonomy (NCBI): domain Eukaryota; kingdom Metazoa; phylum Chordata; class Amphibia; order Caudata; family Salamandridae; genus Calotriton; species Calotriton arnoldi. The sequence goes on along the minus strand of CAWUFW010023694.1, from coordinate 34,626 downwards.
GGACTTTAGATTATACCTGGACGAAACTCTGAAACAGAATCCTGGACCTTCGACGCTCTACTCACGATTAGAGGACTGAAGAATCTCCCTTGGGGTCAAGGAGTGACTCCCCTGCTTGGCAGGCACCAAAGAAGCATCTGTCCGGTTCGCATAACTGAAGCTCCCGTCGGACGCCGAAGTCATCGCATCACCAGAGGTGGATTCTCAGACTTCCCCAAGGCTACCCTGAGTCCCCAGCAAAGCTGAGGCCCGTGGCTATCGTGGGTGACTTGAGACCGTGACCCCTGGACACCGAGCACACTTGCAAGTGCACCATCTTCTGGGTATCCCAAGAAGTCGTGCTTTGGGCTTCGAGTAGCCCTAGCCTCCAGCACCACCTGTACCGAAGATCACTGGCCCCCACTCCACGAGTGTCCTGTAAGCCAGCTCCACGTGCGGCGTCACGAGGCTCCTTCGCGGTCGCTAGCCCGTTGGCTAGTAGCCCTTACCGAAGGCCAATCTTTTCTTTACTTGGCAGTCTGGTTGCTCCAGGCCTGCCCTCACTTACCCTTGCTGGGTGAGTTCCCCAGACCTTGCTGGTCTGCATCATCGACGATCTACATCTTCCTTGAGACTTGCCGTTGCCAAGGCCTGTTGGGTCCAATCTGGTCGCTGACACCCCTGCACTCGACAGACATCAAGCAACAGCCCGAATCCTGCTCCTGGTCGCCGACAACGCCTCCCGGACCTCGTGGCTGAAGAGTCAAGACGACCGTCAACGAACTTGAAGCACTCGACATCGGTGGGCATCCGTCCATCGCCATCCTGGTCACTGGCTAGTGACCCAGACTCTGTCCCCTCTGCTTTCAGGTTCTTCAGAACTCCGATCCACTCTTGGATCCACCCGGACACTTTTCTCCTGGTCGCCAGCAGCACTTTGCAGCAGATCGCCATAAGAAACGACGACGAAACCCGACCCCGAAAGGCACCTATGCACCCGGCTTCCCTGGGTGAGGTAACACGAGTACTCCGGTGCTCCCGTGGGTAGAGACTCTTCAAAGTCCTAGATCTCAAAGGGTTTTGTCCTAGTCCTCTTTAAAGTGTCCCTTTCCTCTATTTTCCCGATCCCGACTTTCTCCATAGAAGTTAACGGCGTATCGCGGTTGTGTATTTACACTGCACGCGTCTCCCGTGGGTCCCCTGTGTCACTACCTTGGGTGGTTCCTTGTGGTCCAAGCACTTCTAGAGGCTCTAGGCCTAGTGTCTAGTTCAGTCGTGGTTCGCATACCACTTTATTGGTATATGGTTTGGTACGCCCCTAGGGCTCAAACGTGTATTTGTGCTATTACTGTGATTTAAGATCTTATAACCTATGTACTTCGAACTCTAGCCTCATAAAGAGACTAGAGGGGTGTGTTTAGTAATAAATACATATATTTTGAATATATACCTGGTGTGGTGCTCTTTCATTTGGTCACTCAAGAGATTATAGACTGGTAAAACAAGCTGCTTTACATTCCTTCAAGACTTAGCCTGAAGGCTGCTCTCCACAGCTACCACTAGGATAGCTTTCTTTAAAGGTTGTCTTTAACCTACTTACCATAAGAGTCGATTTGGACTGGTGCACGGTGCCCACTTTAATTAGTGGACAGCATATGCCAGGCCAACTTCTCACACCCCTATTCAGTAGAATGTGGGCCAGACGGGAGAGTAAGTTCATGTGTCGCAGAGTGTTCCCCACAAATCATATCCCTGGTCCCCACTGGGAGAGAAGCACCTCTGGAAAAACGATGTTACTCTCATTCTTGAGCAGTGGTCCTTCCTGTAGAGCACTCTTGTAAAGCTGGAAGGCTCCCCTTTCCAAGGGTGTCACCCCTCATTTATCCTTCTAGCCATCGGAGGATTGGAGATTTTACCCATACGTGGCACTGGACATCCCAAAAAGTCATCCAAAGTGACAGGCAAGTTTCAACTCACAGGAGGACAAATCGTAAAGAGTTTCCCCCGCTGCAAGCACATTAACCAGTGGAAGCAGGTAAGTCTAACTGGGATTGGAGGCCTGAGGGGTGGGGGAGGGCTTCCCTCACATCAAATCAGTGGGAGGGATTCCTCACTGAATTTTGCTTCCCCTCTTCAGTTGCCAAACATGCATCATGTTGCAATGGATACCGCTAGAATGGGGAGAGTTTTCCTTTTTCAGTGGCACCCTCCCACCCTAACTGGAAGCCCTGGTGCCCACTTATGGCTCCATACTGGCCTCTGGAGTTTATAAATAAATAAAAATCTCACATAGAGAGGGCTTTTAGCTCCTTGGAGGTACACATCACGGGACCCCTCCCCCAAATCTGCATACCCCGGGGAGCCTAAAGTGTAATGGTGTTCATATCTGGGTGGAGGGAAGTAATGCCCTGTAAGGGGAGCACTCTCCAACAATATCCCTCGTGTCCAGTGGAAAGAATTCATGCCCTTTTAAGAAGGACATGGTGAAAGATAAGGGGTGGGAGGCTGCCTTCACAGCAGTGCACCCCACGTCCAGATGCCCGATTGGCTACCAGGGACCAGTAAAAGAAAAGAAAATGTTATGTCTGGTGGACTTTCAGCCTACTGGGGTGGGGAACGAGAGTAATCCTGCTGGGGAAGGAAGAGGCAGGGTGGGTGTTAGACCTGGCACCATTGGCATGGGTCTCCCTTCCATTTTTTTTCACTGTTGCCTCCTATGTTTTTGCTATGTTTTGCTGGTCTAGATGCTTTGGGGCACTTTGCCACTGCTGTTCAGTGCCAGAGTGCAAGTGATCCCTATTGTAAATTGTTGTAATGGATTAGTGACTCCCTGATTGGCTTATTTTATTTACTTGTCAGACCCTAATACATTGCACCATGAGTGCCCAGGGCCTGTAAATCAAATGCTGCTGGTGGGCTTGCAGCACTGATTGTGCCACCCACAGAAGCAGCTTGTAAAATGTGGCTCAGGCCTGCCATTGCAGAGCCTGTGTGCAGTCTGGGACTGCCATGTTGACTTGGCAAGTGCACCCACTTGCCAGTCCCTAAACCTTCCCTTTTCTACCTGTTAGTCACCCCTTAGGTGGGCCCAAGGTACACCTATGGGCCGGGTGCATTGTATGTGAAAGGAAGGACATGCCCTGGTGTGTGTGGCATGTCCTGATAGTGAATTACAGCCAAAGTCGTTTTTCACTATTGCAAGGCTATCTGTTCCCATAGGCAAGAATGGGGAGTTAGTTTATAACAGCTTATAAACATAACTGACACTAGGAACAAGATAGAGAAATAAAGTTTAGTATGCCTGAACTCAGAATGTTAAAATACATCTTTTAGTGTGGGTGGTTTTTACATTCTGTGTTTGAAAATATCACTTTTAGAAAGTAGGTATTTTCTTGCCTAGCCATCCAGTATGCCTCTGCTAGGTTTGTGTATTACATGTCTGGTTTGTGAGTGACAGGGGGCTGGAGAGGGCTTTGGCTCCAGCAGTATGATGAGTCAGGGCTGGGCTGAATAGGACCTGTGTTGAATAGAGAGTAGGGGGAGGAGATTTCCTTTCACTTGCCTGAGCCTACATTGAATAGAGAGTAGGGGGAGGAGATTTCTTTTCAGCTACCTGGGCCAGGTCTGCTTTCAACAATGCTGTCTCCACCTCCTGCCAGGAAGATGCACCAGGGAGGACAACACTGGTTTGGGCTGGGTACAGACACTCTCTGCCTCCAGAGAACAAATAAATTGTGTGTATAAAAAGAGGGGCCCAGACCCCAGAACTTTAGATCACTTCTGGGAATCAAGACGAACCTTTGCCAAGGAGAGAAACCAAGGAAGCTGAAGGAGGAGACTGCCCCTGCGCTGGTTACTATTTGGGGTTGGCCTGCAGTGGTTACTTATTGCCAAGGAAAGGAGAAAACGGAACTGTATGTGTACTTTATCATCTTGAGGAAGATCTCCAAGGGCTTGAAGCTGAGCTTGCCTCCTGTTCTGAAGTCTCAGGGACACAAAGACTTCACCACCAGCTTTCCCTGAATTTCCTTGCTAGGAATTCTACCTGCAGAGAGGTGCCTGCTGTTGTTTTAGGACCTCTAGAGACTGCGTGTCGCTGGGAGCTGGAAGCGCGACACAATGAGGAAGAAGCGTGTCGCCGCCGCAGCTGTTGCCGTCGCATTTACCGAAGAAGCGGGCCGCCGCAGATGTTTGCTGTCGCATCACCGAAGAAGCGTGTCGCATCGCCGGAGAAGCGTGCCGCTGCCGCAGAGGTTCCCGTCGCATCACCGGAGAAGCGCGTCGCAGGGCCTGTCGCGGCTCAAGAAACCACCGATTTCACAGCACGGCCGTTGGGCGTGCACGCATTGCATCCAAGTTGTCGTATCGCATCAAAGACGCCATTTTGTCGCATCGCACCGGATCGTCGCATCGCATCGAGGCGCCATCTTGTCGTATCGTAACTGGAACGCAGTAAGAAACTGACGCATCACCTTCCCTGCGGCCCTTTTGTTTATATTGCGTTACGCATCCAAGGTACTTTGAGAGTAAAGTGTCGCATTTACCATCTACATTGAACTAAGCTATTTCTACCATTTGAAAGTCATATTTTTGAATACTGTATTGTGGAATTTTGTCGTTTGGTCTTGTGTTAAATCTAGATAAAGATTACTTATTTTTCTAAACTGATGTGGTGTCCATTTGTAGTGTTTTCACTGTATTACTGTATGTGTTCACAAATGCTTTACACACTGCCTCTGAGATAAGCCTACCTGCTCGTGCCAAGCTACCAAGGGCGTGAGCAGGGGTTATTTTAGGAGTGTAGCCCCTTACCCTGACTAGAAGCAAGGGCCCCTACTTGGTCAAAGGTACCTACCTCTGCCAACTAGAGACCCCCATTTCTAGCAGTGGGTATGTACGAAAGGGCACTGTTGGATAGGGGAGAGACTCCCCTTACAATGGCATCTTTTCCATCAGTACTGGAGTTGTGGTTGCAGAGGTCTGGCTCCGGTTGGGCCAGCTGCATCAACGCATCTGTTAAATATCCCCACAGCATCGCTATGCCGGTCTGATAACACCCTACCGGGAGGACTGATCACTGTGACGAGGAGGTCCTGGATAGGTCCCAGTACTAGTATTGACTAGTTTGAAACTTTGATTACAGTATGAAGACAATGAGGTCACGTCCTTTGCACTCAGAATGAGAACGTGACCTCAACATCCTTAGAAATTTCAGAATTAAGGACTTGTCCTGTCATAGTGTATCGGTTTGTGCGAATTCCTTACATAAAAGTTTAAATAAACAGAAATGATATAACCCCTTTTGTGAATTGCTTTTCTTTGCATTTTGTTGTGTACTTTGCAGTAATGCTTTTTATACTATAAATATTTCAAGGGTATATAGTGTATATTTCGTCAACTCAAGGATTTTTGTGAGATCTTACACTTTTCGTTTCTATAGAGATAATGTTAATTTTTAACAGAGTTATAAGCGTGTAAGAAATTGGGTTATTTATTTAGAGTCAATTTAGAAAAATAGAGAACATTCTAATACATAAATTGATACCACAAGAACAACAGTCCAATCAGTAGAATCAGAGATATTCAATTTTAGGTAGATATATCGCCTAAAAACACAGAGCGCCACTTGCAGTTATCTGGTCGTGCTAAACCGGGAGAATGTTGCAAGTTCAGGTCGACCGTAATGGAGCACAGGCTGATTACAGCGACCATGTTAGTCCTGCTGGTAAAGTTACCTTCTCAAATTTTGTCACGAAGAGTTCTGTTTGGGGTGGAGGAGGGCGCGAGGAGCAGGGAGAGTGTCGCGGATGGTTGCCACTTTAGCACAGAGAGCAGGCCTGGCATCACAGATGATCATTGCTGTAGTACAAACATCTGGTCAGGCGACGCAAACAGTTGTTGCTGTAGCTTTGCGCTGGCATTCACCATGGGCTGTAGCTGTGTAGCACGAAGTGCAGAACTTGTGATTCTGGTCATCGCTGTAGTGCGAAAAGTTGCGTTGACTGGAGCTGCGCATTGCTGATCGTCACGGGCAGCAGGGTCTCACTGAGAACAGGCCAATCCACGGTCACTCAAAACTTCAGGATCTATACTTTTCTTGATGAGGAGTGTACTCTGGTGCCAACCAAGGGTCCAGGACCTAGGGAGGCTCCTCTTGGGGATCAGGGACTCACTCTAGCAGAAGCCAGCAGGGCTTAGGCAGGCCTACTTGCAACCTGTCATCTGGGCAATTGTGGGGGAGGCATCTGGAGCTTGTTGTTTTCCCTGTAGCTCAGGCAGGAGGTCAGCCAACTTACCCTTGGAGTCACTCAGGTAGCTTGGGGTGAAGAGAGCATGCCCAGTCTTCCTTTTTAGAGAGCAGTACAGTCCTCTGTGGGCAGCAGACAAGGCATCTGGAGAGCAAGACAGGCCTCAAGCAGCCGTTCAGTCCTCTGGGGTGCAAGGCAGTCCTTTTTCTGTAATGTCCACAGGTCCAGAAGTGTACTAAAGAAGGGCTCAGGATGTCCAATATTTATACCTGGTGCCAGCATTTGAAGTATGAGGATTCCCCAGTTATCACCACATCTGGTTCGGGAAAGTTCTTCTATTCCCCTGCCAAGGATCCAAGAAGTCCGGGGTGACAAATGACTAGTGTCAGGTTCCTTTGTGTGTGTGCTGAAGGCAGCCCATTGAAGTGTAGGTGGGGCAGGGAACAGTTCCATTCGCAGCCATCCAGCAGGATGGCCCAGCCTGCCAACACCTGTTGTCTCACTGTCTGGGAGTAATACACAAAGCCCAACAGCTAGGCTACTCACAGTCACAGGATGAGAAAATGCCAACTTTCTAAAAGTTGAATTTTCATAATTGTGACTTTAAAGCAGACTTTACCATTAAAGAGGATTTTAAATTACACGTCATTTAAGTCCAAACTTGACATCCCTATCTGTTCCTAATCAAAAGTTAGCAATGTTATCCAATGGGCGAGATAGACCTCGCAGTAGTGAGACATGAATTTGGGAGGTTTCACTAGCAGGACATGTAAAACTGACAAAGACATGTCCTACTTTTCAAATAGACTACACCCTGCCCTATGGGCTGTTTATGGCCTACCTTAGGGAAGACATATGTATTAAAAAAGAATTTTAACTCCTGTCAAAAAGTTTATTTTACTAGGTGAATTGGTAGCTTAACACTGCATTACCGGCTGTAATGGAAGGCCTTAGACATGTTTTAATGGGCTACTTTAGTGGGTGGTCCAAAGATTGCTAGTAGCATTTGATTTACAGGCCCTGGATTCAGGTAGTATCATATACTAAGGAAGAATACGTGAATTAAATGTGCCAATTAAGAGTAAGCCAATTTTACCATGTTTTCGGGCGAGAGTACAAGCACTTTAGCACTTGTTAGCAGTGGTAAACTGCACAGTCATAATGCCAATAAAATTTACAAAAACAGGAGGGATGAGGGCAAAAAACTTGCAGGTGACTCTGAAAGGAGGGCCAAGTCCAACAAAGCGGGTCTATACACACAAGCTCTCCTGTTTTTCAAATTTCTATGCGCCCAACAAAGGAGGATCCATGAAAATATGTTTAAGAATGATGGAGAAAGCTGAAATACCTGAAGCTTATAAGAGCAAGTGAAAAAGCGTCCAGTATTTAAAAAAACAAAAAAACACCGAGGTCAGTAAGCGTTAGGAACTTCACATATAAACACCATTTTCAAAAAGCTGTCAAGTTATCTGATTGATGCAAGAACAACCTGCAAATTCCAATTCTACGGAAATCATTATACAAAATAGAATCACTGCAAGAGCAAAGGCACGCCCATGCCTTTGTAAACGTTTCCAAAACCAAACTCTGTCTAGACTCTGTATGAGGTAGCTATAAAAGTGCACACCTCTAAATAATAAGTGCACTGCATAGTAAGTACTTGATAATATCTGGGTTTGGAAAGCCCGAAGAAAGCAAAAAGTCCAAAGACACTGTACCTATAAAACCTTAACCCAGACAAGTGAAGCCTAAACGGAAAATGGCTTCTACTATTTAGAAAACAGAACACTGTCCTAGCCTGTTCTTACTCAGCAAAAAGGTATTGTATAAAAAAAATTGAATACAAAAAAAAAAATTATATATATATATATATTCACTGAAAAAACCATAGGTTTTAGGGACAGTTATAGTTAGTTGGACATTTCACTCGTACAAAACCATAGAAATTCCCCGTTATAGTTAGTTCAGCTAACTATAACTCGCGCCCCGCAATGCACTGCTGATGACGTCACATATTACATCACTCATGACATGGTCAGTGACATCACTGATGACATCTCAAATGACATCACTGATGACATCACTGATGACATCATCCAGTGACTGTGTGTTTCTGTAAAGTTTAAATATGTTTAATATATATAGGGAAAGGCGTATTGAAGAATGAGTGGGTGTATAAGTGTCTGAATGGATGATTTAGTATGTGAGTGACTGACTCTACAAGTGAGTGATTAAATGTATCTTACTGAATGCATGGGTTAGTGACTAAACTGTGTGAATGTCTGTATCCGTCTGTCTGTTGGTTTGTAAGCGGCTGCATGGCTTTCTGAATAGCTACATGAGTGTCTACATGGGTTATTGATTGATTGTCTGAGTATCTGTATGGGTGCCTGAGTGTTTGTGTGGGTGGGGTGTGTGTGACTCTGTGCATAGAAGTGTGAGTTGGTGATTCACTGGGTGCATGGTTTCAAGAGTGCATCTGTGATGGACTGTATGGGTGGGTGAGTGTGTGTATGGGTGTGTTAGTGATTGAATGTATATCTCAGTGGTACATGTGTGAGTAACTACATATGTGAAAGGCAGTATATATGTGTGTTGGAGTATATAAATGGCTATAAGTGAGAGTGTGTGATTGTGAGAGTGGCTGTATGGATGAGTGTGTACTTGTATCAGTGATTGTATAAGAGCGTAAGAATGTGCTAGTATTTGTATGAGTAAGTGAGCTGTTGTGTGTATAACTGTATAGGTGAGTAAATGGGTGTGTGATTAATTTTTTGCATGACTGACTAGGTGTGTGAGTACCTCTATGGATGAGTGGCGGTGTGTGAGTGTTTATATAGGTGTATGAGTGCATATGATAGTCCTGTACTGAGTGACTAAGTATGAGTGACTGTACGGGTGAGTGAGTGGATGTGTGTGTAGACCTAAGAATCAGTGAGTGGGTATGTAGTTTTTGGTGCTGGAGTGTCTATGGTTTTGAGAATGGCAGTCTGTAATTTAGAGTGGGTGTATCAAAAGTTATATTAGGGTGTGAGAAGATGCATGAAATTATCACATGGATGATGTCATCAGTGATGTCATTTGAGATGTCATCAGTGATGTCATCAGTGATGTCACTGACCATGTCATGAGTGATGTAATATGTGACGTCATCAGCAGTGCATGGCGGGGGCGCGAGTTATAGTTAGCTGAACTAACTATAACGGGGGAATTTCTATGGTTTTGTACGAGTGAAATGTCCAACTAACTATAACTGTCCCTAAAACCTATGGTTTTTTCAGTGAATTTCAAAGGTTTTTAAATGCTAATTTCTAACTATAACGTGCCTGAAACCTATGATTTTTTAAGTGAATTTCAAAGGTTTTTTTAAATGCTAGTTTCTAACTATGCCTACAGAGGTAGGACATGTGAAGAAAGAAGAAAAAACACACAGAAAGAAGCAAAAGATGTGCAGAAAGAACCAACAGAGGAGCAGAAAGAGGCCTTGTTGCAAAATCATCCTGTGCCCACAACCTTTTCAGACGGGTACTGGTGGTAACTGACTCTGACTAACCAGAGCCAGTGCTATGCTAAAAGACACTTAGAATACAGTGAAAACACCTACATACACTAGGGAACACTATGCGTTGGGGTACCCCTGTGATTAGCATGACCTCCTCTGCAAGTCCCTAGTACATAATAGGGCAGGGGATTAAAACTACCTCTTAAAACGCGCTACAGGGCGCGTTTGCACAGTGGTGAAGGGAGGGGGGGCCTGAGGTGACATGTGTGCAAACGCACCCCGTGGCGCGTTTTAAATTGCGGGATTAAGTCCCCTTGAATTCTGAGGGTCCCTAGGGCCAACTAGCCCCCCAGGTACCTACAGTTAGGACCACAGAGCTGAGTTGCAGAGAGGCGTTCCGAGGCCACACACCTTTTTCACCTCTCTGCAACGCAACTCTGTTGTGCTTACTGAAGGTACCTGGTGGGCTAGTTGGCCCCAGGGTCCCTCAGGATTCAAAGGGAATTAATTCCCCAACTTAAAACGCACCACAGGGCGTGTTTGCGCACATGTCACCTGAGGCCCCGCCCCTCCCTTCACCACTGTGCAAACGCGCCCCGTGGTGCGTTTTAAGTTGGGGGATTAGGTCACCTTGAATCCTGAGGGTCCCTGGGGCCCAACTAGCCCACTAGGTACTTCCAGTAAGCACCACAGGCCTGCGTTGCAACGCCTGTAACAAATTGTGCAGTTGTGTTTAGGTAGTGAAGAGGGTCGTGCTGGGGGTAGTGTTTTAGGGTTTAGGGTAGTGCAGTGGTATTTGTGTAGTGTAGGGGGTCATGCTGGGGGTAGATTTAGGGTTTAGGGTAGTGCAGTGGTGTTTGGGTAGTGTAGGGAGTCGTGCTGGGGGAAGTGTTTTAGGGTTTAGGGTAGTGCAGTGGTGTTTGGGTAGTGTAGGGGGTCGTGCTGGGGGTAGTGTTTTAGGATTTAGGGTAGTGCAGTGGTGTTTGGGTAGTGTAGGGGGTCGTGCTGGGGGTAGTGATTTAGGGTAGTGCAGTGGTGTTTGGGTAGTGTAGGGGGTACTGCTGGGGGTAGTGTTTTAGGGTTTACGTTAGTGCAGTGGTGTTTGGGTAGTGTAGGGGTACTGCTGGGGGTAGTGTTTTAGGGTTTAGGGTAGTGCAGTGGTGTTTGTGTAGTGTAGGGGGTAGCGTTTTAGGGTTTAGGGTAGTGCAGTGGTGTTTGTGTAGTGTAGGAGGTCGTGTTTTAGGGTTTAGGGTAGTGCAGTGGTCTTTGGGTAGTGTAGGGAGTTGTGCGGGGGTAGTGTTTTAGGGTTTAGGGTAGTGTAGGGGGTCATGCGGGGGTAGTGTTTTAGGGATTAGGGTAGTGCATTGGTGTTTGGGTGGTGTAGGGGGTCATGCGGGGGTAGTGTTTTAGGGTTTAGGGCAGTGCAGTGGTGTTTGGGTAGTGTAGGGGGTCGTGCTGGGGGAGTGTTTTAGGGTTTAGGGCAGTGCAGTGGTGTTCGGGTAGTGTAGGGGGTCGTGCTGGGGGGAGTGTTTTAGGGTTTAGGGCAGTGCAGTGGTGTTCGGGTAGTGTAGGGGTCGTGCTTGGGGGAGTGTTTGAGGGTTTAGGGCAGTGCAGTCGTGTTCGGGTAGTGTAGGGGTTGTGCTGGGGGTAGTATTTTAGGGTTTAGGGTAGTGCAGTGGTGTTCGGGTAGTGTAGGGGGTCGTGCTGGGTGTAGTGTTCTAGGGTTTAGGGCAGTGCAGTGGTGTTTGGGCAGTGTAGGGGGTAATGCTGGGGGTGGTGTTTTAGGGTTTAGGGCAGTGCAGTGGTGTTCGGGCAGTGTAGGGGGTCGTGCTGGGGGTGGTGTTTCAGGGTTTAGGGCAGTGCAGTGGTGTTCGGGCAGTGTAGGGGGTGGTGTTTCAGGGTTTAGGGCAGTGCAGTGGTGTTCGGGCAGTGTAGGGGGTCGTGCAGGGGTGGTGTTTCAGGGTTTAGGGCAGTGGTGTTCGGGCAGTGTAGGGGTCGTGCTGGGGTGGTGTTTCAGGGTTTGGGGCAGTGCAGTGGTGTTCGAGCAGTAAAGGGGTCGTGCTGGGGGTGGTGTTTCAGGGTTTAGGGCAGTGCAGTGGTGTTCGGGCAGTGTAGGGGCGGTGCAGGGGTGGTGTTTCAGGGTTTAGGGTAGTGCAGTGGTGTTCGGGCAGTGTAGGGGGTGCTGCAGGGGGTGGTGTTTCAGGGTTTAGGGCAGTGCAGTGGTGTTCGGGCAGTGTAGGGGGTCGTGCTGGGGCTGGTGTTTCAGGGTTTAGGGCAGTGTAGTGGTGTTCGGGCAGTGTAGGGGGTTGTGCTGGGGCTGGTGTTTCAGGGTTTAGGGCAGTGCAGTGGTGTTCGGGCAGTGTAGGTGGTCGTGCTGGGGCTGGTGTTTCAGGGTTTAGGGCAGTGCAGTGGTGTTCGGGCAGTGTAGGGGGTCATGCTGGGGCTGGTGTTTCAGGGTTTAGGGCAGTGCAGTGGTGTTCGGGGAGTGTAGGGGGTCTTGCTGGGGCTGGTGTTTCAGAGTCTAGGGCAGTGCAGTGTTGTTCGGGCAGTGTAGGGGGTCTTGCTGGGGCTGGTGTTTCAGGGTTTAGGGCAGTGCAGTGGTGTTCGGACAGTGTAGGAGGTCGTGCTGGGGGTGGTGTTTCAGGGTTTAGGGCAGTGCAGTGGTGTTTGGGCAGTGTAGGGGGTCATGCTGGGGCTAGTGTTTCAGGATTTAGGGCAGAGCAATGGTGTTCAGGCAGTGTAGGGGGTTTTGCTGGAGGTGGTGTTTCAGGGTTTAGGGCAGTGCAGTGGTGTTCGTGCAGTGTAGGGGGTGTGTGTAGGAGAGTAGGATCTGCTTCACATGGGTACCCCCACTTTTTGCTGATGCTTCACTGTTTTTCGACATTAGTCTGGCTGGGGCCCTGCTAATCAGAACCCCAGCCTAGCTGCTTCCTCTCTAAAATGGTTTCCATGTGCCTTAGGCACATCACTGGTTGGGATCTGGAGTGCCCTTACAAGTCCCTAGTATATGGTATACTATGTACCAAGGGCATAGGTACCTCAGAGGCCTGCCAGGGGCTGCAGCATGTATTATGCCACCCCTGGAAGGCCATCCAAACTGACACCACAGGTCTGCTACTGCAGCCTGGGTAAGGTGGTGCATGCACCCCTTACTGTGATATAGGTTACCTATATCACGAAATACATACACACATATAAACCTATAAGTCACTCCTAAGGCAGGCCTTATCAATCCTAAAGGCAGAGTGCATGGTTCCTATGTGAGAGGGTGCCCCTGCATGAGCAGGGCCCCTCTGCAGCGTTCGGAGACCATCTCTGATGCTGTTTGTAGTGCAGCCTGACCATATACTCTTAAGCGCATTATATCCTAGCGGTAAAATGCTAACTTTGGAATGGCTGCACCTAAACATGTCGTGTTTGGTGTCAAACATCTTGGAATACTACCCCCCGCCAATCCTGGCGGCGGGGGTAGCATTCCACCCTTCTAGAGGGAAAGACATGTTAACTCTGACGAGTCCGGTAACTTCTTTCCAGAGCCCTGGCATCACAAAATGGATGCTGCTGCCACAGACACGAGTCTGGCCTCCTGCTGCTGGACGAAACTCCGGCAGGGGAGGCCTGGACAATAGGTTTCCTGTCCCAGGGAGGTGTGACCACCTCCCCAGACAGGATAATGTGTATTGGGGCTGGGCGGGAGCACTTTCGGGTGCTTTGAAGTCCTGCACTGGGGGCACATTTGGTGTCCCTGTGCATACCCCAGTTCAAACCGGATCAGGGGCTTGCAGCCCCTGCTTTGGCGCGAACTGGACAAAGGGAAAGGGGTGTAGCCACCCCTCTGCCCTGACCCACCCATAGGTGGGGCCACAGAGTAGTCCAACCCCTATTTTTAGAATAAAGGTAGGAACCCAGTCCTTAGGACTTTAGATTATACCTGGACGAAACTCTGAAACTGAATCCTGGACCTTCGACGCTCTACGACAAGATTAGAGGACTGAAGAATCTCCCTTGGGGTCAAGGAGTGACTCCCCTGCTTGGCAGGCACCAAAGAAGCATCTGTCCGGTTCGCATTTCTGAAGCTCCCGTCGGACACCGAAGTTATCGCATCACCAGAGGTAGATTCTCAGACTTCCCCGAGGCTACTCTGAGTCCCCAGCAAAGCTGAGGCCCGTGGCTATCGTGGGTGACTTGAGACCGTGACCCCTGGACACCGAGCACATTTGCAAGTGCATCATCTTCTGGGTCTCTCCAGAAGTCGTACTTTGGGCTCCCAGTAGCCCTAGCCTCCAGCACCACCTGCACCGAAGATCACTGGCCCCCACTCCACGGGTGTCCTGTAAGCAAGATCCACGTGCGGCGTCACGAGGCTCCTTTGCGGTCGCTAGCCCGTTGGCTAGTAGCCCTTAACGAAGGCCAATCCTTTTCTTACTTGGCATCCTGATTGCTGCAGGCCTGCCCTCACTTACCCTCGCTGGCTGAGTTCCACAGGCCTTGCTGGTCTGCACCATCGACGATCTACATCTTCACCAAGACTTGCCGTTGCCAAGGCTTGTTGAGTCCAATCCAGTCGCCGACACCTCAGCACTCGACAGACATTGTGTACCAGCCCGAATCCTGCTCCTGGTCGCCGACAACGCCTCCTGGACCTCGTGGCTGAAGAGTCAAGATGACTGTCAACGCACCTGAAGCACTCGACATCGGTGGGCATCTGTCCATCTCCTTCCTGGTCACTGGCTAGTGACCCAGACTCTGTCCCCTCTGCTTTCAGGTTCTTCAGAACTCCGATCCACTCTTGGATCCACCCGGACACTTTTCTCTTGGCCGCCAGCAGCACTTTGCAGCAGATCGCCATTCGAATCGACGACGAAACCCGACCCCGAAAGGCACCTATGCACCCGGCTTCCCTGGGTGAGGTAACATGAGTACTCTGGTGCTCCCGTGGGTAGAGACTCTTCAAAGTCCTAGATCTCAAAGGGTTTTGTCCTAGTCCTCTTTTAAGTGTCCCTTTCCTCTATTTTCCCGATCCCGACTTTCTCCATAGAAGTTAACGGCGTATCGCGGTTGTGTATTTACCCTGCACGCGTCTCCCGTGGGTCCCCTGTGTCACTACCTTGGGTGGTTCCTTGTGGTCCAAGCACTTCTAGAGGCTCTAGGCCTAGTGTCTAGTTCAGTCGTGGTTCGCATACCACTTTATTGGTATATGGTTTGGTACGCCCCTAGGGCCCAAACGTGTATTTGTGCTATTACTGTGAATTAATAACTTATAACTTATGTACTTCGAACTCTAGCCTCATAAAGAGACTAGAGGGGTGTGTTTAGCAATAAATACATATATTTTGAATATATACCTGGTGTGGTGCTCTTTCATTTGATCACTCAAGAGATTATAGACTGGTAAAACAAGCTGCTTTACATTCCTTCAAGACTTAGCCTGAAGGCTGCTCTCCATAGCTACCACTAGGATAGCTTTCAATAAGGTTGTCTTTAACCTATCTCCAATAAGGGGTTGTTTGGACTGGTGCAAGGTGCCCACTATAATTAGTGGACAGCATATGCCAGGCCAACTTCTCACATTGGTGTGCAGCGTGTGGGATTCCAGCTTGCTATTGTTTTACCAGATAATCTCAATTGAATTGATCAACTGAAAACCACTAAAGGTACCTAAGGTACATATAATTTAAGCTTAGAATAACAGTAAGTTCTACTGAACTTAGAGTTGTGTGTTAAGGGATAGCACAACCCTTTCTACAACTCAAGAGAGTTTAGTAGGCCACACTAGAGTAGGTAGTGCATACACCACACCACACTAGTAATGTCTTTAAGGGCAGGATCCAAAGAATCCTTGCAGGAGGCCATTGAGCTTCCACCCTCCAAGTATGATACACTCCCATTCTTGGAATTGAGAGCTTTATGTAACTTGAGAAAAATAAGGACAGGCCAAAGCCCCACCACCCAACACCTCAAGGAGTTGTTGGTGGCTTATGACCTTAGTAAGCCTGTAGGGACTGAAGGGGTAGGAGCTGAGGGTGGGGCAGAAGATGAGGAAGGGACCAGGGGTACCAATACCCCCAGCCCCCTCTGAAACTGGCCAGGAGGGTGACAATGACCCTGACCTGGATAACCCAATCCCTCCTGTGGATGATGATGAGGATGAGCAGGATGATGCCCTCTTTGTCCCCCCAGGAAGGATTAAGAGTGTGCCCAGGAAGTCTAGATCTCCTTCTCAGGAGTCTAACCACTCTGGCACCTCTATAGGGAGCTTTGTCTCATCTCATAGGAGGGAATCCTCTCATGAGAGAAGAAAGAGGCTGATTCAATATGAGGAAGCTCAGCTTGAACTCAGAAGGAAGCAAGTAGCCTTAGACAGGGAGTCCCTTGATCTCTTTAGAGAGAAAAGAAAGTTGGGACTAGAGTCCCATGGTGGCAGCCATGTCCCTAGAGACAGGGAAAGGTCCTATGACCATAGGAACCTGAGCAAGATTGTCGATCCCTACCAGAGTGGGGATGATATCCACAAATGGATAACTGCTTTAGAGAGGGCCTGTAAAGTACAGAAGGTCCCTCAGGAGCAGTGGGCAGCAATCTTGTGGCTCTCCTTTGCTGACAAAGGTAGAGATAAGCTCCTCACTGTTAGAGAGGAGGATGCTGATAATTACAAGGTCTTGAAGAGTGCTCTTATTGATGGGTTTGGCCTAACCACTGAACAGTACAGGTTGAAGTTCAGAGACACCCAAGAAGCACAGACTCAAGACTGGGTAGACTATGTGGATTGTTCTGCCAAGGCTCTGGAAGGCTGGTTGATGGGCAGTAAGGTGTGTGACTTCTCAGGATTGTATAATCTGATAATGAGGGAGCAGATTCTTAATAACTGTCAAAATCAGCTGTTGCATCAATACCTGGTAGACTCTGATCTGACCTCTCCCCAAGAATTGGGAAAGAAGGCAGACAAATGGGTCAGAACCAGGGTGAAGCAGAAGGTACAGAACCAAGGTGGGGAAACCAAGAAGCAAGATGCTAAGAACTCTGACAAGGGTGGGGAGAAGGGTAAAGATCAAAAGTCTTCATCAGGCCCCCACAAATCTTCTTCTGGTGGGGATTCCCAGTCTACCAAGGGTAAAGGCCAAAGAAAACCATGGTGCAAGGTCTGTAAGCAAAAGACCCACTGGACCAGTGATTGCACCAAGTCCAAAGACTCCAGTCCAGCACCCACCAATGCCCCTAAGGCACCTGTTCCCCCTAGTACAGTTGGTGGAAGTGCTCCAGCAAAGGGTTTAGTAGGGTTCACCCTGGGAACTGAGTTGGGCTCTGACTTAGTCAGAGAACTGACTCAGGCTGTGTTAGTCTGTGATGGAGGCATGGATGTGACCTCCACTGTGAGTCCCAGTAATCTGGGCAAGTACAGACAACAGCATTTAATTAATGGACGTGAGGCTTTGGCATTTAGGGACACAGGGGCAAGTGTCACAATGGTGACACAAGACCTTGTGCTACCTGGGCAAGTTATGCTTGGTGAGATGTACCAAGTGACCAATGCTAGCAATGTCAGAACAGACCATACTCTGGCAGTTGTTAACTTCTCCTGGGGAGGGGTAACTGGCCTTAAGAAGGTTGTGGTAAGTGCAAACCTACCAGTCGAATGCTTGCTTGGCAATGACTTAGAGACTTCTGCTTGGGCAGAAGTGGAGCTCAGGACCCATGCAGAAATGCTGGGGATCCCTGCAGATGTGTTTGCTGTGACCAGGTCACAAGCCAAAATGTCTAGCACTGAACAGGCCTTGGATTCTGGAAGAATGGACCAAGTGCCTTCCAAGAGGAGGAGTAGTAGGGTTAAGGCAGTGCCTTCCCCCTTGGCTCAGGAGGAAGATCAGTCCCTTGAGGGGGATGATCTCAGCCCTGAAGAAGGAACTGTCCCAGAGGAACTTGAACCTGACCAGGTTGAGTTCTTGGGGACAGGGGGACCTTCTAGGGCAGATCTGAGCCAGGAGCAGCAGAGCTGCCCCTCCCTTGAACCCCTCAGACAGCAAGCTGCTGCTGAGGCTGCTGGGAAAGCTAGTGGTCCCCATACAGTGTATTGGGATGATGGACTCCTGTACTCAGAGAGTAGAGACCCCAAGCCTGGTGCTACCAGGAGGTTGGTAATACCTTTGAAGTTCAGGGGCTTCCTATTGACCCTAGCCCATGATATTCCCTTAGCAGGTCACCTGGGCCAGAACAAGACTTGGGACAGAATTGTCCCTCACTTTCACTGGCCCCACATGTCTGAAGACAGTAAGGAGTTTTGTCGCTCCTGTGTAACCTGCCAAGCCAGTGGCAAAGCAGGTGGCACTACAAAGGCCCCCTGATACCACTACCTGTGGTAGGGGTGCCCTTTGAAAGGGTAGGGATTGACATTGTTGGTCCCATGGATCCCCAAACAGCCTCTGGGCACAGGTTTATCCTGGTGGTAGTGGATCATGCCACCAGGTACCCAGAAGCTATTCCCCTCAGGACCACTACAGCACCTGTGGTGGCAAGGGCCCTCCTGGGAATCTTCTCAAGAGTGGGCTTTCCTAAGGAGGTAGTCTCAGACAGGGGTGCTAACTTCATGTCTGGGTACTTGAAAGCAATGTGGAAGGAGTGTGGAGTGACTTATAAGTTCACCACACCCTATCACCCACAATGCAATGGTTTGGTTGAGAGATTCAACAAAACCTTGAAGGGCATGATTAAAGGGCTCCCAGAAAAGCTTAGGCGTAGATGGGACATACTCTTGCCCTGCCTTTTATTCGCATATAGGGAGGTGCCTCAGAAGGGGGTTGGTTACAGCCCTTTTGAACTTCTGTTTGGCCACCCTGTGAGGGGTCCACTGTGCTTGGTGAAGGAAGGATGGGAGTTACCTCTCAAGCCCCCAAAGCAAGATATAGTGGACTATGTACTTGGTCTCCGCTCCAGGATGGCTGAGTACATGAAAAAGGCAACCAAAAACCTTGAGGCTAGCCAGGAACTTCAGAAGGCCTGGCATGACCAAAAGGCTGTTCTGACTGTTTACCAGCCAGGACAGAAGGTGTGGGTGTTGGAGCCAGTGGCCCCAGCAGCTCTCCAAGATAAATGGAGTGGACCCCACACTATTGTTGAACAGAAGGGTGAGGTCACTTATTTAGTGGACCTAGGAACACCCAGGAGTCCCCACAGGGTTCTCCATGTCAACAGGTTAAAACCATATGTGGACAGGGCAGACATGGGCTTGCTCATGGCTACTGATGAAGGGCAGGAGGAAGAGAGTGACCCACTCCCTGACCTGCTCTCACAGAACCCTGACGATGGGTCAGTTGATGGTGTAGCCTTGGCAGGCAGCCTCACTACCCAGCAACAAGCTGATTGCAGGCAAGTCCTCAATCAGTTTAGACATATGTTTTCACTGACACCCAGTCAGACCACCTGGTGCACTCATGAAGTGGACACTGGGGACAGTCTGCCTATTAAAAACAAGATTTATAGGCAACCTGACCATGTCAGGGACTGTATCAGGACTGAAGTCCAGAAAATGTTGGAATTGGGAGTAATTGAACCCTCAGATAGCCCTTGGGCTAGTCCAGTAGTCCTAGTACCGAAATCTCACACCAGTGGTGGAAAAAGAGAGATGAGGTTTTGTGTAGACTACAGGGGTCTCAATGCAGTCACTAGGACTGATGCCCATCCAATACCCAGGGCAGATGAGCTCATAGATACTTTGGCCTCTGCCAAATATCTCAGCACATTTGACCTAACAGCTGGCTACTGGCAGATCAGACTAGCTGATACTGCAAAGCCCAAAACAGCATTTTCAACCCCTAGTGGGCATTATCAATTTGTGGTAATGCCCTTTGGTCTGAAGAATGCACCTGCCACTTTCCAGAGGTTGGTGAATACAGTTCTCACAGGACTGGAAGCCTATAGTGCAGCTTATCTAGATGATATTGCTGTCTTTAGCTCCACCTGGGAGGATCACCTGGTCCACCTCAGGAATGTTTTACAGGCCCTGCAAAAGGCAGGCCTGACTATCAAGGCCACTAAGTGCCAGATAGGGCAGAGTCAGGTTGTGTACCTGGGCCACCTTGTGGGTGGAGGCCAGGTTCAACCTTTGCAGAGCAAGATCCAGACCATCATGGACTGGACTGCTCCCACTACCCAGACTCAGGTGAGAGCCTTCTTAGGCCTGACTGGGTACTATAGGAGATTTGTCAAGGGGTATGGATCAATAGTGACACCCTTGAATGACTTAACTTCTAAGAAAATGCCCAAAAAGGTTCAGTGGACAGTTAGCTGTCAAAAGGCATTTGATGACCTCAAGCAGGCCATGTGCACTGCTCCAATTCTGCAGAGTCCTGATTACTCCAAGAAGTTCATTGTTCAAACTGATGCATCTGAATTGGGGGTAGGGGCTGTACTGTCACAATTGAATGAAGAAGGTCAGGATCAGCCAGTAGCTTTTATTAGCAGAAGGCTGACCCCTAGAGAGAAACGTTGGTCAGCCATAGAGAGGGAGGCCTTTGCTGTGGTCTGGGCTCTGAAGAAGTTGAGGCCATACTTGTTTGGTACACACTTCCTGGTTCAGACAGACCATAAGCCCCTCTTATGGCTAAAACAAATGAAGGGTGAAAACCCCAAACTGCTTAGGTGGTCCATTTCCCTACAGGGGATGGACTTTACAGTGGAACATAGGCCTGGGAGTAACCATGCGAATGCAGATGGACTCTCTAGGTATTTCCACTTAGAACATGAAGACTTAACTGGGCAAGGTTAGTTTAATGTCCCTACATTTGGGGGGTTGTGTAGGAGAGTAGGATCTGCTTCACATGGGTACCCCCACTTTTTGCTGATGCTTCACTGTTTTTCGACATTAGTCTGGCTGGGGCCCTGCTAATCAGAACCCCAGCCTAGCTGCTTCCTCTCTAAAATGGTTTCCATGTGCCTTAGGCACATCACTGGTTGGGATCTGGAGTGCCCTTATAAGTCCCTAGTATATGGTATACTATGTACCAAGGGCATAGGTACCTCAGAGGCCTGCCAGGGGCTGCAGCATGTATTATGCCACCCCTGGAAGGCCATCCAAACTGACACCACAGGTCTGCTACTGCAGCCTGGGTAAGGTGGTGCATGCACCCCTTACTGTGATATAGGTTACCTATATCACGAAATACATACACACATATAAACCTATAAGTCACTCCTAAGGCAGGCCTTATCAATCCTAAAGGCAGAGTGCATGGTTCCTATGTGAGAGGGTGCCCCTGCATGAGCAGGGCCCCTCTGCAGCGTTCGGAGACCATCTCTGATGCTGTTTGTAGTGCAGCCTGACCATATACTCTTAAGCGCATTATATCCTTGCGGTAAAATGCTAACTTTGGAATGGCTGCACCTAAACATGTCGTGTTTGGTGTCAAACATCTTGGAATACTACCCCCACCAATCCTGGCGGTGGGGGTAGCATTCCACCCTTCTAGAGGGAAAGACATGTTAACTCTGACGAGTCCGGTAACTTCTTTCCAGAGCCCTGGCATCACAAAATGGATGCTGCTGCCACAGACACGAGTCTGGCCTCCTGCTGCTGGACGAAACTCCAGCAGGGAGGCCTGGACAATAGGTTTCTGTCCCAGGGAGGTGTGACCACCTCCCCAGACAGGATAATGTGTATTGGGGCTGGGCGAGAGCACTTTCGGTTGCTTTGAAGTCCTGCACTGGGGGCACATTTGGTGTCCCTGTGCATACCCCAGTTCAAACCGGATCAGGGGCTTGCAGCCCCTGCTTTGGCGTGAACTGGACAAAGGGAAAGGGGTGTAGCCACCCCTCTGCCCTGACCCACCCATAGGTGGGGCCACAGAGTAGTCCAACCCCTATTTTTAGAATAAAGGTAGGAACCCAGTCCTTAGGACTTTAGATTATACCTGGACGAAACTCTGAAACTGAATCCTGGACCTTCGACGCTCTACGACAAGATTAGAGGACTGAAGAATCTCCCTTGGGGTCAAGGAGTGACTCCCCTGCTTGGCAGGCACCAAAGAAGCATCTGTCCGGTTCGCATTTCTGAAGCTCCCGTCGGACACCGAAGTCATCGCATCACCAGAGGTGGATTCTCAGACTTCACCGAGGCTACCCTGAGTCCCCAGCAAAGCTGAGGCCCGTGGCTATCGTGGGTGACTTGAGACCGTGACCCCTGGACACCGAGCACATTTGCAAGTGCATCATCTTCTGGGTCTCTCCAGAAGTCGTGTTTTGGGCTCCGAGTAGCCCTAGCCTCCAGCACCACCTGCACCGAAGATCACTGGCCCCCACTCCACGAGTGTCCTGTAAGCCAGATCCACGTGTGGCGTCACGAGGCTCCTTTGCGGTCGCTAGCCCGTTGGCTAGTAGCCCTTAACAAAGGCCAATCCTTTTCTTACTTGGCATCCTGGTTGCTCCAGGCCTGCCCTCACTTACCCTCGCTGGGTGAGTTCCACAGACCTTGCTGGTCTGCACCATCGACGATCTACATCTTACTCGAGAGTTGCCGTTGTCAAGGCTTGTTGGGTCCAATCCGGTCGCCGACACCTCAGCACTCGACAGACATCGAGCTCCAGCCAGAATCCTGCTCCTGGTCACCAACAACGCCTCCCGGACCTCGTGGCTGAAGAGTCAAGACGACCGTCAACGCACCTGAAGCACTCGACATCGGTGGGCATCTGTCCATCGCCTTCCTGGTCACTGGCTAGTGACCCAGACTCTGTCCCCTCTGCTTTCAGGTTCACCAGAACTCCGATCCACTCTTGGATCCACCCGGACACTTTTCTCTTGGCCGCCAGCAGCACTTTGCAGCAGATCGCCATTCGAATCGACGACGAAACCCGACCCCGAAAGGCACCTATGCACCCGGCTTCCCTGGGTGAGGTAACACGAGTACTCCGGTGCTCCCGTGGGTAGAGACTCTTCAAAGTCCTAGATCTCAAAGGGTTTTGTCCTAGTCCTCTTTTAAGTGTCCCTTTCCTCTATTTTCCCGATCCCGACTTTCTCCATAGAAGTTAACGGCGTATCGCGGTTGTGTATTTACACTGCACGCGTCTCCCGTGGGTCCCCTGTGTCACTACCTTGGGTGGTTCCTTGTGGTCCAAGCACTTCTAGAGGCTCTAGGCCTAGTGTCTAGTTCAGTCGTGGTTCGCATACCACTTTATTGGTATATGGTTTGGTACGCCCCTAGGGCCCAAACGTGTATTTGTGCTATTACTGTGAATTAATAACTTATAACTTATGTACTTCGAACTCTAGCCTCATAAAGAGACTAGAGGGGTGTGTTTAGCAATAAATACATATATTTTGAATATATACCTGGTGTGGTGCTCTTTCATTTGATCACTCAAGAGATTATAGACTGGTAAAACAAGCTGCTTTACATTCCTTCAAGACTTAGCCTGAAGGCTGCTCTCCATAGCTACCACTAGGATAGCTTTCAATAAGGTTGTCTTTAACCTATCTCCAATAAGGGGTTGTTTGGACTGGTGCAAGGTGCCCACTATAATTAGTGGACAGCATATGCCAGGCCAACTTCTCACAGTGTTGTTTCAGGGTTTAGGGCAGTGGTGTTCAGGCAGTGTAGGGGGTCTTGCTGGGGTTGATGTTTCAGGGTTTAGGGCAGTGCAGTGGTGTTCGGGCAGTGTAGGGGGTCGTGCTGGGGGTGGTGTTTCAGGGTTTAGGGCAGTGCAGCGGTGTTCGGGCAGTGTAGGAGGTCGTGCAGGGGGTGGTGTTTCAGGGTTTAGGGCAGTGCAGTGGTGTTCGGGCAGTGTAGGGGGTCGTGCTGGGGGTGGTGTTTCAGGGTTTAGGGCAGTGCAGTGGTGTTCGGGCAGTGTAGGAGGTCGTGCAGGGGGTGGTGTTTCAGGGTTTAGGGCAGTGCAGTGGTGTTCGGGCAGTGTAGTGGGTCGTGCAGGGGGTGGTGTTTCAGGGTTTAGGGCAGTGCAGTGGTGTTCGGGCAGTGTAGGGGGTCGTGCAGGGGGTGGTGTTTCAGGGTTTAGGGCAGTGCAGTGGTGTTCGGGCAGTGTAGGTGGTCTTGCTGGGGGTGGTGTTTCAGGGTTTAGGGCAGTGCAGTGGTGTTCGGGCAGTGTAGGGGGTCGTGCTGGGGGTGGTGTTTCAGGGTTTAGGGCAGTGCAGTGGTGTTCGGGCAGTGTAGGGGTCTTGCTGGGGCTGGTGTTTCAGGGTTTAGGGCAGTGCAGTGGTGTTCGGGCAGTGTAGGGGGTCGTGCTGGGGCTGGTGTTTCAGGGTTTAGGGCAGTGCAGTGGTGTTCGGGCAGTGTAGGGGGTCGTGCTGGGGGTGGTGTTTCAGGGTTTAGGGCAGTGCAGTGGTGTTCGGGCAGTGTAGGGGGTCATGCTGGGGGTGGTGTTTCAGGGTTTAGGGCAGTGCAGTGGTGTACGGGCAGTGTAGGGGGTCTTGCTGGGGGTGGTGTTTCAGGGTTTAGGGGCAGTGGTGTTCGGGCAGTGTAGGGGGTCTTGCTGGGGGTAGTGTTTCAGGGTTTAGGGCAGTGCAGTGGTGTTCGTGCAGTGTAGGGGGTTGTGCTGGGGGTGGTGTTTCAGGGTTTAGGGCAGTGCAGTGGTGTTCGGGCAGTGTAGGGGATCGTGCTGGGGGTGGTGTTTCAGGGTTTAGGGCAGTGCAGTGGTGTTCGGGCAGTGTAGGGGGTCGTGCTGGGGGTGGTGTTTCAGGGTTTAGGGCAGTGCAGTGGTGTTCGGGCAGTGTAGGGGGTCGTGCAGGAGGTGGTGTTTCAGTGTTTAGGGCAGTGCAGTGGTGTTTGGGCAGTGTATGGGGTCGTGCTGGGGCTGGTGTTTCAGGGTTTAGGGCAGTGCAGTGGTGTTCGGGCAGTGTAGGGGGTCTTGCTGGGGGTGGTGTTTCATGGTTTAGGGCAGTGCAGTGGTGTTCGGGCAGTGTAGGGGGTCTTGCTGGGGGTGGTGTTTCAGGGTTTAGGGCAGTGCAGTGGTGTTCGGGCAGTGTAGGGGGTCTTGCTGGGGGTAGTGTTTCAGGGTTTAGGGCAGTGCAGTGGTGTTCGGGCAGTGTAGGGGGTCTTGCTGGGGGTCGTGTTTCAGGGTTTCGGGCAGTGCAGTGGTGTTCGTGCAGTGTAGGGGGTCGTGCTGGGGATGGTGTTTCAGGGTTTAGGGCAGTGCAGTAGTGTTCGGGCAGTGTAGGGGGTCGTGCAGGGGGTGGTGTTTCAGGGTTTAGGGCAGTGCAGTGGTGTTCGGGCAGTGTAGGGGGTCGTGCTGGGGGTGGTGTTTCAGGGTTTAGGGCAGTGCAGTGGTGTTCGGGCAGTGTAGGGGGTCGTGCTGGGGGTGGTGTTTCAGGGTTTAGGGCAGTGGTGTTCGGGCAGTGTAGGGGGTCTTGCTGGGGGTGATGTTTCAGGGTTTAGGGCAGTGCAGTGGTGTTCGGGCAGTGTAGGAGGTCTTGCTGGGGGTAGTGTTTCAGGGTTTAGGGCAGTGCAGTGGTGTTCGGGCAGTGTAGGGGTCATGCTGGGGGTGGTGTTTCAGGGTTTAGGGCAGTGCAGTGGTGTTCGGGCAGTGTAGGGGGTCGTGAAGGGGTGGTGTTTCAGGGTTTAGGGCAGTGCAGTGGTGTTCGGGCAGTGTAGGGGTCGTGCTAGGGTATGTGTTTCAGGGTTTAGGGCAGTGCAGTGGTGTTCGGGCAGTGTAGGGGGTCGTGCAGGGGCTGGTGTTTCAGGGTTTAGGGCAGTGCAGTGGTGTTCGGGCAGTGTAGGGGGTCGTGCTGGGGGTAGTGTTTTAGGGTTTAGGGTAGTGCAGTGGTGCTTGTGTAGTGTAGTGGGTCGTGCTGGGGGTAGTGTTTTAGGGTTTAGGGTAGTGCAGTGGTGTTTGTGTAGTGTAGGGGGTCATGTTTTAGGGTAGTGCAGTGGTGTTTGGGTAGTGTAGGGGGTCGTGCTGGGGTTAGTGTTTTAGGATTTAGGTTAGTGCAGTGGTGTTTGGGTAGTGTAGGGGGTCGTGCTGGGGGTAGTGTTTTAGGGTTTAAGGTAGTGCAGTGGTGTTTGTGTAGTGTAGGGGTCGTGCTGGGGGTAGTGTTTTAGGTTTTAGGGTAGTGCAGTGGTGCTTGTGTAGTGTAGGGGGTCGTGCTGGGGGTAGTGTTTTAGGGTTTAGGGTAGTGCAGTGGTGTTTGTGTAGTGTAGGGGGTCATGTTTTAGGGTAGTGCAGTGGTGTTTGGGTAGTGTAGGGGGTCGTGCTGGGGATAGTGTTTTAGGATTTAGGTTAGTGCAGTGGTGTTGGGGTAGTGTTTTAGGGTTTAGGGTAGTGCAGTAGTGTTTGTGTAGTGTAGGGGGTCATGCTGGGGGTAGTGTTTTAGGGTTTAGGATAGTGCAGTGGTGCTTGTGTAGTGTGAGGGGTCGTGCTGGGGTAGTGTTTTATGGTTTAGGGTAGTGCAGTGGTGTTTTTGTAGTGTAGGGGGTCATGTTTTAAGATGCAACGCTCCAATACCTGACCAGTCTGCACTACATAAAACTACAAAAAACCTAAAAATAAAAAGTGTTTTGCACACTTTTGTCATTGGGCTATATGTGGGCTACATCTGGGTAATATGTGTGCTACATTTGGGCTCTTTTTTCACTGGTGGCCATCTTGGAAGACTTCTTTGTTATGAAGTTTCCTAATTTCCTCATTTACTGCAGTCTCCTCAGTAGGAAATGCTTTCAGTTTTTTACTTTGATTCCATCAAGAAGGCATTCAGATGTGTCACACATTTGCCATAAATTCAGAATGTTATTACTCTAGTTGTTCATTAGATCACTGTAGTAAAGCTACTGCTCACCAAGGAGTTAACTGGAAGTCTACTGCTGGTATTGAAAGTGATTGTTTCAGTCTGCATGTCAGAATTTTCTAATGAAATAGAAGAGGATTTGAGATCTCACTTAAAACATGCACTAAATTTTCTTTTTGCAGCACTAACCATAATTTCTATGGCAAAATGAACCCCCTCATTTTGTTCCTTTTTAAATTAAATGTTTTAAGTGTTACCAGTTTATTCCAATCAAGATGGCTTCAGGTGTGCCATACTTTTGTCATAAGTAAGGCTGTTAGCACTCTAGTTGTTCTTTAGAACACTCTGGGAAGCTGCAGTAGAACACAAAGGCATCAACTGACAGGCTGCTCCTGTTGAAATATAACAGGAAGATATTTGAGATCTCACTTAAAACATGTCCTAATTTTTCTTTCTACAGCACTAACCATAATTTCTATGGCAAAATGAACCCCCTCATTTTGTTCCTTTTTAAATTAAATGTTTTAAGTGTTACCAGTTTATTCCAATCAAGATGGCTTCAGGTGTGCCATACTTTTGTCATAAGTAAGGCTGTTAGCACTCTAGTTGTTCTTTAGAACACTCTGGGAAGCTGCAGTAGAACACAAAGGCATCAACTGACAGGCTGCTCCTGTTGAAATATAACAGGAAGATATTTGAGATCACACTTGAAACATGTCCTAATTTTTCTTTCCAGAGCACTAACCATAATTTCTATGACAAGATGAACCCCATCATTTTGTTCCTTTTTAAATTAAATGTTTTAAGTGTTACCAGTTTATTCCAATCAAGATGGCTTCAGGTGTGCCATACTTTTGTCATAAGTAAGGCTGTTAGCACTCTAGTTGTTCTTTAGAACACTCTGGGAAGCTGCAGTAGAACACAAAAGAATCAACTGACAGTCTCTGCCCTTGTTGGATGTACATGTTTTACTGAGAATGTCAGACTTCATTCTCACATGACTGAGAAAGATAATGTGAATTTACAGAAAATATGCTCTCATTTTAGCTTCTGGGGCACCTTCCAAAACTGTATGGGACAAGCATGTGAAAATAGTTTTCTCTCAAACATGATTCATGATATCCCAGCAGAAGGTTTTTCACAGGGTAAAATCACCTTAGAACACACCACAATTCCTGAAATTAGTATGGTACCATCAACAAATGAATTCTAATGTAACTAAAGTCTGTTATCACCCTTTATAGTTCTCCTTTTGGTAACCCTCAAAATCTTCGATTCACTACAATGCATTTCAATGGTACTATCATTTATATTGGTCCCAAGATGGCTGCCAGCAATTCCAGGATGAAGTGCTGACAGCCAATCAGATCTCACGATGACATGTGTGGTTAGGCTCCGCCCAGATATATATGTGTTTTTACTTTTGATTTTCTCAGCAACTACTGAACGGATTTACACCATTTAACAAAAAGGGTTCTTTTTGAACTAAGAACTACCTCTTTGCCAAATTTGGTGTAATTCCGTTCAGCAGTTCGGGCTGTAGCCTTGCATAAAGTTTCCTATGGGAAATTGATTTTTTGACTCTTATTTTTTTAATTTCTCTGCAACTACTGAACGGATTTACACCATTTAACAAAAGGGTTCTTTCTGAACCAAGAACTACCTCTTTGCCAAATTTGGTGTAATTCCGTTCAGCAGTCGAGCTGTAGCCGTGTCTAAAGTTTCCTATGAGAAAATGAATGGGGAAAACACGTTTTGGGACCCCCTTTTTCTCGGCCCACGCTGACGAATCACCCTGAGACTTTCAGGGTAGGAGCGGACCGGAGCGGGCCATAAAGTTTGAAAATTTCGCGAAGATTCGTCAACCGACGCAAGAGTTATTTCAAATAGAATGTCGCGGATTTCCTATGGAAAATAGGTCCTAACTATAACTATCTACTGGCGACCGCCAGTAGATAATATATATATATATATATTATCTACTGGCGGTCGCCAGTAGATAGTTATAGTTAGGACCTATTTTCCAAAGGAAATTCACAACATTCTATTTCTAATAACTTTGGCGCCGGTTGACGAATCTTCGCGAAATTTTCAAAACTTATGGCCCACTCCGGTCTGCTCCAATCCTGAAAGTTTCGGGGTGATTCGGCAAGTGAGGGCCGAGAAAAAGGGGGTCCCAAAACGTGTTTTCCCCATGCAATTTTCCATAGGAAACTTTAGACACGGCTACAGCCCGAACTGCTGAACGGAATTACACCAAATTTGGCAAAGAGGTAGTTCTTGGTTCAGAAAGAACCCTTTTGTTAAATGGTGTAAATCCGTTCAGTAGTTGCTGAGAAAATCAAAAGTAAAATCACATATATATCTGGGCGGAGCCTAACCACACATGTCATCGTGAGATCTGATTGGCTGTCAGCACTTCATCCTGGAATTGCTGGCAGCCATCTTGGGACCAATATAAATGATAGTACCCCATTGAAATGCATTGTAGTGAATCAAAGATTTTGAGGGTTACCAAAAGGAGAACTATAAAGGGTGATAACAGACTTTAGTTACATTAGAATTCATTTGTTGATGGTACCATACTAATTTCAGGAATTGTGGTGTGTTCTAAGGTGATTTTACCCTGTGAAAAACCTTCTGCTGGGATATCATGAATCATGTTTGAGAGAAAACTATTTTCACATGCTTGTCCCATAGAGTTTTGGAAGGTGCTCCAGAAGCTAAAATGAGAGCATATTTTCTGTAAATTCACATTATCTTTCTCAGTCATGTGAGAATGAAGTCTGACATTCTCAGTAAAACATGTACATCCAACAAGGGCAGAGACTGTCAGTTGATTCCTTTGTGTTCTACTGCAGCTTCCCAGAGTGTTCTAAAGAACAACTAGAGTGCTAACAGCCTTACTTATGACAAAAGTATGGCACACCTGAAGCCATCTTGATTGGAATAAACTGGTAACACTTAAAACATTTAATTTAAAAAGGAACAAAATGATGGGGTTCATTTTGTCATAGAAATTATGGTTAGTGCTATAGAAAGAAAAATTAGGACATGTTTCAAGTGAGATCTCAAATATCTTCCTGTTATATTTCAACAGGAACAGCCTGTCAGTTGATGCCTTTGTGTTCTACTGCAGCTTCCCAGAGTGTTCTAAAGAACAACTAGAGTGCTAACAGCCTTACTTATGACAAAAGTATGGCACACCTGAAGCCATCTTTATTGGAATAAACTGATAACACTTAAAACATTTAATTTAAAAAGGAACAAAATGATGGGGTTCATTTTGTCATAGAAATTATGGGTAGTGCTGTAGAAAGAAAAATTAGGACATGTTTCAAGTGTGATCTCAAATATCTTCCTGTTATATTTCAACAGGAGCAGCCTGCCAGTTGATGCCTTTGTGTTCTACTGCAGCTTCCCAGAGTGTTCTAAAGAACAACTAGAGCGCTAACAGCCTTACTTATGACAAAAGTATGGCACACCTGAAGCCATCTTGATTGGAATAAACCGTTAATACTTAAAACATTTAATTTAAAAAGGAACAAAATGAGGGGTTCTTTTTGAAATAGAAATTATGGTTAGTGCTGCAGAAAGAAAAATGAGGGCATGTTTTAAGTGAGATCTCAAATCCTCTTCTATTTCATTAGAAAATTCTGACATGCAGACTGAAACAATCACTTTCAATACCAGCAGCAGACTTCCAGTTAACTCCCTGGTGAGCAGTAGCTTTACTACAGTGATCTAATGAGCAACTAGAGTGCTAACATTCTGAATTTATGGCAAATGTGAGACACATCTAAATGCCTTCTTGATGGAATCAAAGTAAAAAACTGAAAGCATTTCCTACTGAGGAGACTGCAGTAAATGAGGAAATTAGGAAACTTCATAACAAAGAAGTCTTCCAAGATGGCCACCAGAGAAAAAAGAGCCCAAATGTAGCACAAATATTACCCAGATGTAGCCCACATATAGCCCAATGACAAAAGTGTGCAAAACACTTTTTATTTTTAGTTTTTTTGCAGTTTTATGTAGTGCAGACTGGTCAGGTATTGGAGCGTTGCATCTTAAAACATGACCCCCTACACTACAAAAACACCACTGCACTACCCTAAACCCTAAAACACTACCCCCAGCACGACCCCTACACTACACAAGCACCACTGCACTATCCTAAACCCTAAAACACTAACCCCAGCATGACCCCCTACACTACACAAACACCACTGCACTACCCTAAACCCTAAAACACTACCCCCAGCACGACCCCTCCACTACCCAAACACCCCTGCACTAACCTAAATCCTAAAACACTATCCCCAGCACGACCCCCTACACTACCCAAACACCACTACACTACCCTAAAACATGACCCCCTACACTACACAAACACCACTGCACTACCCTAAACCCTAAAACACTACCCCCAGCACAACCCCCTACACTACACAAGCACCACTGCACTACCCTAAACCCTAAAACACTACCCCCAGCACGACCCCCTACACTACACAAACACCACTGCACTACCCTAAACCCTAAAACACTACCCCCAGCACGATCCCCTACACGACCCAAACACCAGTGCACTAACCTAAATCCTAAAACAATACCCCCAGCACGACCCCCTACACTACCCAAACACCACTGCACAACCCTAAAACATGACCCCCTACACTACACAAACACCACTGCACTACCCTAAACCCTAAAACACTACCCCCAGCACGACCCCCTACAATACACAAGCACCACTGCCCTACCCTAAACCCTAAAACACTACCCCCAGCACGACCCCCTACACTGCCCGAACACCACTGCACTGCCCTAAACCTTGAAACACCAGCCCCTGCACGACCCCCTACACTGTTCGAACACCACTGCACTGCCCTAAACCCTGAAACACCACCCCCAGCACGACCCCCTACACTGCCCGAATACCACTGCACTGCCCTAAACCCTGAAACACGACCCCTTCACGACCCCCTACACTGCCCGAACACTACTGCACTGCTCTAAACCCTGAAACACCACCCCCAGCAAGACCCCCTACACTGCCCAAACACCACTGCACTGCCCTAAACCCTGAAACACTACCCCCAGCAAGACCCGCTACACTGCCCGAACACCACTGCACTGCCCTAAACCCTGAAACACCACCCCCAGCACGACCCCTACACTGCCCGAACACCACTGCACTGCCCTAAACCCTGAAACACCACCCCCAGCACGACCCCCTACACTGCCCGAACACCACTGCTCTGCCCTAAACCCTGAAACACCAGCCCCAGCACGACTCCCTACACTGCCCGAACACCACTGCACTGCCCTAAACCCTGAAACACCAGCCCCAGCACGACCCCCTACACTGCCCGAACACCACTGCACTACCCTAAACCCAGAAACACCACCCCCAGCACGACCCCTACACTGCCCGAGCACCACTGCACTGTCCTAAACCCTGAAACACCAGCCCCAGCACGACCCACTACACTGCCCGAACACCACTGCACTGCCCTAAACCCTGAAACACCAGCCCCAGCATGACCACCTACACTGCCCGAACACCACTGCACTGCCCTAAACCCTGAAACACCAGCCCCAGCACGACCCCCTACACTGCCCGAACACCACTGCACTGCCCTAAACCGTGAAACACCAGCCCCAGCACAACGCCCTACACTGCCCGAACACCACTGCACTGCCCTAAACCCTGAAACACCAGCCCCAGCACAACCCCCTACACTGCCCGAACACCACTGCACTGCCCTAAACCCTGAAACACTACCCCCAGCACGACACCCTACACTGCCCGAACACCACCGCACTGCCATAAACCCTGAAACACCACCCCCTGCATGACCCCCTACACTGCCCGAACACTACTGCACTGCCCTAAACCCTGAAACACCATCCCCAGCACGACCCCTATACTGCACGAACACCACTGCACTGCCCTAAACCCTGAAACACTACCCCCAGCAAGACCCCTACACTGCCCGAACACCACTGCACTGCCCTAAACCCTGAAACATCACCCCAGCACAGACCCCCTACACTGACCGAACACCACTGCCCTAAACCCTGAAACACCACCTGCAGCAAGACCCCCTACACTGCCCGAACACCAATGCACTGCCCTAAACCCTGAAACACCAGCCCCAGCACGACCCCCTACATTGCCTGAACACCACTGCACTGCCCTAAACCCTGAAACACCACCCCCTGCACGACCCACTACACTGCCCAAACACCACTGCACTGCCCTAAACCCTGAAACACCACCCTCAGCATGACCCCCTACACTGCCCGAACACCACTGCACTGCCCTAAACCCTGAAACACCACCCCCTGCATGACCCCCTACACTGCCCGAACACTACTGCACTGCCCTAAACCCTGAAACACCACCCCCAGCATGACCCCCTACACGGCACGAACACCACTGCACTGCCCTAAACCCTGAAACACTACCCCCAGCAAGACCCCCTACACTGCCCTAACACCACTGCACTGCCCTAAACCCTGAAACATCACCCCCAGCAAGACCCCCTACACTGCCCGAACACCACTGCCCTAAACCCTGAAACACCACCCCCAGCAAGACGTCCCTACACTGCCCGAACAACACTGCACTGCCCTAAACCCTGAAACACCACCCCCAGCACGACCCCCTACACTGCCCGAACACCACTGCTCTGCCCAAAACCCTGAAACACCAGCCCCAGCACGACCCCCTACACTGCCCGAACACCACTGCACTGCCCTAAACCCTGAAACACCACCCCCAGCACGACCGCCTACACTGCCTGAAAACCACTGCACTGCCCTAAACCCTGAAACACCACCCCCAGCACGACACCCTACACTGCCCAAACACCACTGCACTGCCCTAAACCCTGAAACACCACCCCCAGCACGACCCCCTACACTGCCCGAACACCACTGCACTGCCCTATACCCTGAAACACCACCCCCAGCACGACACCCTACACTGCCCAAACACCACCGCACTGCCATAAACCCTGAAACACCACCCCCTGCACGACCCCCTACACTGCCCGAACACTACTGCACTGCCCTAAACCCTGAAACACCATCCCCAGCACGACCCACTACACTGCACGAACACCACTGCACTGCCCTAAACCCTGAAACACTACCCCCAGCAAGACCCCCTACACTGCCCGAACACCACTGCACTGCCCTAAATCCTGAAACATCACCCCAGCAAGACCCCCTACACTGCCCGAACACCACTGCCCTAAACCCTGAAACACCACCCGCAGCAAGACCCCCTATACTGCCCGAACACCACTGCACTGCCCTAAACCCTGAAACACCAGCCCCAGCATGACCCACTACATTGCCCGAACACCACTGCACTGCCCTAATCCCTGAAACACCACCCCCTGCACGACCCACTACACTGCCCGAACACCACTGCACTGCCCTAAACCCTGAAACACCACCCCCAGCATGACCCCTTACACTGCCCGAACACCACTGCACTACCCTAAACCCTGAAACACCACCCCCTGCACGACCCCCTACACTGCCCGAACACTACTGCACTGCCCTAAACCCTGAAACACCACCCCCAGCATGACCCCCTACACTGCACGAACACCACTGCACTGCCCTAAACCCTGAAACACTACCCCCAGCAAGACCCCCTACACTGCCCGAACACCACTGCCCTAAACCCTGAAACACCACCCCCAGCAAGACCCCCTACACTGCCCGAACAACACTGCACTGCCCTAAACCCTGAAACACCACCCCCAGCACCACCCCCTACACTGCCCGAACACCACTGCTCTGCCCAAAACCCTGAAACACAAGCCCCAGCACGACCCCCTACACTGCCCGAACACCACTGCACTGCCCTAAACCCTGAAACACCAGCCCCAGCACGACCCCCTACACTGCCCGAACACCACTGCCCTAAACCCTGAAACACCACCCCCAGCATGACCGCCTACACTGCCTGAAAACCACTGCACTGCCCTAAACCCTGAAACACCAGCCCCAGCACGACCCCCTACACTGCCCGAACACCACTGCACTAAACCCTGAAACACCACCCCCAGCATGACCGCCTAGACTGCCTGAAAACCACTGCACTGCCCTAAACCCTGAAACACCAGCCCCAGCACGACCCTAAGCAATACGTAAGCA